>ML776661.1:1164482-1181194 GCA_009831015.1 Picea engelmannii
TACATAGTACACCCGTATTTTTACGTGGAAACCCAATGCGGGAGAAAACCACACAACGTTTTTTCTTATATGTCTTTAATAATTACATTCATTGGAAGCACCAACTTCCTTTGTTCTCCGCTGCAACTGGAAGGAGGCTCTGACCCCCTATATTTTTAGGCTACAACCCGAGGGAAGCTCCAAATCCCTAATTCTCTGGCTACAACCAGAAGGAGGCTACAAACCCCTATGTTATTTGGATACAAACGGAAGGTGGATACAACTACCTATCCTTTCCCCGTTCTACCATGCTGAAATGTAAGTGTCAAATGATGAAACCACTGCCACACTATCACTGTGAGATTAACCACTGTAAACCTATACCAATTTGAGCCAACAACCTGTAACCAACCTATTCTAAAAACCTATGATCAATCTTGTACTAGAAGTATGCCTGTACCAACAAAAACCAATAGGTACACGACATGTTTGTGTTGCATCTCGCGTATGTATGCAACATGTTTATACTGTAGCATGCTTATGTACGCGGCCTGTCTATATTGCAGCCTGTGTACACCTTCAGAAAGATAGGGTGTTTCACCTTTTATAAAACTTCCAACAATTGTTGCCTCTATCACATCAAACTGCAACCCGTCACTGTGTATTATTTGTAGTTGTGCTCTGTGCATACATCATTTTACATATCCCTTAACCAAGTGCATCTATATCTCTCTATTCATGTGCCATACATGTGTGTATAATCATGAACAAGTGTAATAACCCTCACATGGAATAGACATCAAACCCTCACTGATATGTAGCCTCACACTACACCAACAACTTCACAACCACTTCACAACTACAAGCTCTCAACCATGTACCAAAAAAACCCTCAACTATATACCAAGAAATACAAGATGTGCCTCAACACTAGAAAGATGTACTAATGATAAATATCAAATATACCAATACTATATTTATGTAGATCTGGATTATACATTAAATTCCATACAAACAATAACCTCTCTAGGGAAAATCCTCAAACCCCCATAACTGTATCTCATGTAGACAACAATATCCAACTACACATAGAAATAAGACATACCTTTTGAACCTGTAGATAGATCTGCTATACCTGATCACTGTAGACCTTCCTGGGAGCTTGCTTTCAGAATCTAGAGACCTAGAATCTTCATCTCCTCAAGTTTTCATGGATTTTCCCAACTATACATGCCATGTTATACATCCATCCCATATATGTATGCACCAGTTTCCACTATAGCCCGCGTACACCTAAAAAACTAGGGTTTTTTTTTCCAGTATTTTTGCAATTCTGAAACTTTCTTCGTCAACCCTTTGTGCTACCTCAAAATTGAAGTGTAACTTCATATGTATCAATGAGTACCTACAATAAACCTTACACAATACTAGATATTCAATGTGCTCAATATGTGCTAATAGGAGAGCCTTGCTCTCTTATTTATACTACCATGTAGCTTCTTCAAGGGGTTACCTTCTAACCAAGTTAATCCAACTTCCTTATTTTAGGGATAACCCACTTCTAACAACTTTTCCACTTATAACCACTTTATCCACAAATAGTAAACTCTCCACTTCTAGTTGAAAGTAATTTAATTTTAGTTATTTTCTTATTGCAACAACTCAACCCATGATTAACTCCTAGTTTCACCCACTTGACTAGTCAACTTCTTCTAGGAGCTTCTAGAATAATTTGACTTCTTTAACCTTCTAGATAACTCATGAGGGTTCTCCAACTTCACAAGGCCATAACTCTCTAACCGTGAGGAGTATGTGACTTTCCACATATCACCGGAAATGACATAGCATGTGCTATCCATTTAGAATAGTCTTTTCGACAAATATACTAATCTTCATACCATTTTACATCAAACAAACTTAAGTCATTCAACCATACTATTGGGGCTACCAGAATTTTCTATCGGACTTGCTTCAAGGGTTGACATCAATGAAAACAACCCAATTAATCAACAAGAAGTTTACTTATAAGGTTGTATGTGAAGCAACACTTGATCCCCTTCATAAATATTGCATTCAGAATGACATTAATCAACTTGTTTCTTCATGCGATTTTGAGTGAAGAAAAAATTCTCTTTGAGGGTACATAGAATGTCAAATCATACTGTAAGGGTTTTTTCGACTTTCTGGACCTTGGAGACAACGACCATAGATTGCCTTGAATGGATTCATGCGAGTAGAACCATGGTAATATGTATTGTACCAACATTCAAGTAGTGGTAACTACTGATCCCATTGAGATTGTCATTCAGACAAGAAGCACCTCAAATTTGCTTCCAAGCACTTGTTGGCAATTTCGGTTGGACCATCAGTCTAGGGATGATAGGTATTTATGATATGTAATTGGGTTCCCTGGAGCCTGAACAATTCTTTCTAGAATTTTCTAGTGAAAGTTAGATCACGGTCGAAAACTATAGGGTGAGGCATTCCATGGAGTTTGAAGATATTGTCCACAAGAAAATGAACCATTGTGGAGGATTTTAAAGGGTGTTGGAGGGAACATAAATGAGCATATTTGGAAATGTGATAAACCACAACCATGATTACTAATTTATTTCTAGATTTGGGTAATCCAACAATGAATTCCATAGAGATATTTTTCCATATAGCAGGTGGAATAGGGAGAGGTTGAAGTGTGCCTAGAGTTTTGATTTTTTCTCCCTTATGGCATTGGAAAGTATCACATTTGGCCATGTGGATGTCTTGCTTCATGCCTTCCCCAAAAAATGAACGTTTGATCCTTTCATATGTTTTTTGAAAGACAAAATTCCTTCTTGTTGGTGAAACATGAAGTTCAAAGAGCACAATGAATTTAAATAGGTTTGTTTTCTCAAATACAAGTGGCCTTTATAGAGAAGCTCCTAATTTTTCAAGAGTATCCAGAAGATGCATAAGGGTCTTGTTGCAATTGCTGGATCAAACTATAAATTTTGTGATCTTGGAACCATTCCTAGCAAATGACCTTTATCCAATTAGATACAATGAAGGAGAGTGAAAAGAGGGACCCATCTTCTTCATATTTGTTGGAAATAGCATCAACAACCACATTTTATTTTCCCTTATTGTAAATGATCTCATAATCATGGCCGAACATTTTGGCCAACCGCTTCTGTTGCTCAGGAGATGAAATTATTTGTTCCAAAAATTACTTGAGGTTACGATGATCCATTTTAATTTGGAAGAATTTCCCAAGCAACCAAGGATGCCAAAGATCCATTGCATGTAGAATAACCAACATTTCCTTTTCATAGGTGGATTTTCCCAAGTGTCTCTCAAAAAATTGTTCGCTAGTGAGAGCCAAAGGTCTACTATATTGCATGAGAATCACCCCAATGCCTTTCTGAAAAGCATCACATTCCAAAACAAAGTTCTTTGTGAAGTAGGGAAGTGCCAGAATGAGAGTCGTACACATAGACTCTTTCAAAGGTTGGAAGGATTGATGAGCGACCAGATTCCAATTGAAAGAATTATTTCTAAGGAGGGCAGTGAGTGGGGATACAATTTTTCCATAAATTTGAACAAACTTGTGATAAAATCCAGTTAAACCCATGAAACTTCTCAAAATTTTAAGATTTATGGATGGGGATTTGTCTTTCATAGATTCTATTTTCTTAGGATCCACATTGACACCATTCTTACCAATAATATGGAATAAGTACTCTACTTAAGAATCTCCAAAGTCACATTTATACTTTTTGAGAAAAAGTTGGTGTTGAGTTAGTAAATGTAAGAAGTGATCCAGATGGGAAAGATGGGCTTGGTAAGTTTTACTATAAATGAGTATATAATCAAAGAATACCATTACAAAATGATGGAGGAAAGGGCAAAAGACATGATTAATGAGGATTTGGAAAGTGGAGGGTGCATTACATAGGCCCAAAGGTCATGAACAAGAAATCATAATGGACTTCATGAATACAAAAGGATATTTTGGGAATATCGACCTCCTTCATATGTATATGGTTGTAGCAAGAACAAAGATCAAGTTTGGTAAAGAATTGAGCACCACTTAGTCCATCCAAAAGGTCATCAATGATGAGAATGAGAAATTTATCTTTGATGGTAATTTTGTTGAGGGATTGAAAATCAGGGCACATTCACCATGCACCTTATTTCTTGAGTACCATGATGATGGGAGAAGAATAAGGGATGGTACTAGGATAGATGATACCCACAACTAACAATTATTGAACAATTTTCTCATATTCATTTTTTTGGGAAAATGGATGACGATAAGGGTGAACATTAGGAGGAGGACTACCGAGGACAAGTGGAATGGAATGATCATGGGGGCCATGGGAAGGTGGGATTCCTTGAAATAGATTGGTGTTTGGAGAGGATAAAATGTTTGTCGGTATGAACAACCAGTGAGGGAGTCTCAACTGCTTGAATGACATGGAATTGGGAAATAATGTTGGAATGACCTTTTTTGAGGAGTTTCTCCATTTAGTGTGAATTGATAATCTTAGAGGATCCTGCCATGATGCCTTGGAAATGGTATTGTTGTCCATCCTACTAAAAACTCATAATTAATTCCTTGAAGTCCATGGTGATGGGACCTAGTTTGTGTAACCATTTAGCACCGAGAACAATGTCACAATTGCCATTGTTAGTAGAAAACATGTGGGACTTTAGGTTATAATTACCAATATGAAGGCACACATTTTCATGATGACCCTCACATTTCATGGAAGCACCATCAATAATCATTATTTGGAAGCTATTGAATTCCCATATACAGCTAAGGGTCTCTTGATCAATTCGACTATGTATACAATTATGGGTGCTTCCACTATCGACGAGGATAATGAATTTTTGATGCTTGAAATAGCCTATTAACTTAAGCTCTTGGGAAACAGAGATACCAATGAGAGCATTTAGAGAGATAAGTGGTTCAAATTTTGGTGTATCAGATGGCGGGCTATGATCTTCGGCCTAGCGTAGCACTTCGAAAGGGAAAACATCACCATCCTCTTTAGAAATGGCCATAAAAATATTTTTCTCCTTACATTTGTGCCCTAGAAAATATTTTTCATCATAATTGTAGCAAAGACCCTTAAGTTGGAGTTCAACCATTTCTTCCCAGGTTAATTTCAAGATCTTAAGAGGAGAGGATATATTGGTGGGCCGAGAATACGGAATAAAGGAGGGATTTTTTTATTTGAGAAGAGACTACACATTTTACTTCCTTGGCTTAGTGAGTAGCTTCAAGCCAGGTTTGGTGGTGAGCCATTAGGAAATTATTTTGAATTTCATCCTTAAGGACACTAATAAAGCATTCATGGAAGAAGGTGTGAGACATGCCTTCAGTTCAGAAAGACAATAAATAAACAATGTATTCTTCCATTGTACCAGAATGATTAAGCTTGGTCAAATGGCCCAAATTATGCATGTCTATGTCAAAACATTCATAAAGGTTTGCAAAAAATTGGGTCCAAGATATATACCCTCGGTGTGAAAATTTTACGCCATTTCCACCATTGACATCGTTCACGATCCAAATAAAGGACACTGATACAAAGTTTATCAAGTAAACAATGATGCCATGCAAGGAGAAAAAATGTTCCATTTGAGTGACCCAGCTCATGGGGTCCAAGCCATCAAATTTATTGACCTCAAATTTGGGAAGACGCGGGTCACGAGTAAGGGGGTTAGAATGAAAGGACATGGAATGAGATGAGTCAACACCCTCTTAGTGTGAAGTTTTTTTAGAGGAGATAAGACCATGGTAGCGAGTAATCACTAATATCAATTTGGTTTACAATATTAGAGAGGGTGTCCAGTTGGGTGAGCCAGGAATTTATGGTAGAAATAGTTGAAGTAATGTTAGTGATATCTTTCCCAGTTTTTTCATGATATTTTTCCAAGGCATTAAGGTGGTTTTCAAGGTATTGGTTGTAGGTGCGAGACATTTGGGAGAGAAGGACATAATAAAGTTGGTGGGTCTGTAAAAAAAGGCTAATGAGAAAATTGTATCACTAGGATTAGTGCGAAGAGAGGAATTCGGTGGGGTAGGTCACAAATAAGAGTGTTGGGGAGGGTCGATGGGTCCATACAAAAAAGGAGGGTTATGAGAGAGGGGTATCACTGCGATTAGTGCAAATAGAAGAATATAGTGGGATAGGTCCCAAATAAGAATATGTTTTTACTCTTGTGGAGTTATACTCATGTCTGAATAATACTGCAGTGACAAAATGCCCAAATTTTTAATAGTTAAAATTGTGTAGGAATTTCACAACCTGGATGAAATAAGCAAGGTCAAACACATTGGATGTCAAAAATTTCCACTATGTTATGCTATGTTCTATTCCAACAACAAGTGTTAGGGTTTTGAGGGTTCCTATGGAAAAGGGATTGCCCTGTGTTATAGCTCTTTGTTATACCAATGGGATCCGACAGTAGTACTCGACCCAATATCTCAAGGATGTAACTAAGGAGGCTCAACCACACCCTTATCCATACTAAATGATTACCCATGTACACGAGAGTAGCCTTCCCAAGTGTTGTCCTTATTTCCACTATATTAGTCAAGCAATTGATTGGCTAATCTACAACTAGTTTCAAGAGACCTATGTGACTCCTTATACGCCCAAGGGTATGTGGGAGTGAATGATCATGTATAGGTGTCTTCTAATGTGGTACTACTTTAAGGGGTACCAATAGGGGTCACACAGGTTTCAAACCAAATGAAATGACGTGTTTCAAGTAACCATGTGAAATTAGGTGTATTTCCTACATGTATTCTTCCCCAACCACAATTTTCCCCATCGAATGACATATCACTATGCTTTAAAGATGCCAACACACGTATCTAGATTGTAAATGTTTTTCTAAAAATATGCAGAGGAAAGAGCTCTGATACCACTTGTAAGGTACCAACAAAATATACGCAGAGTAGTCGTAGAATTATTACCAAAATTATTTAATAGAAAGAGATGAATCAATAAGCACAATGACAATATAGATCCAAATGATGATACCTTTATTATCTCGAGAGAAAATTTCGTGTGCCTTTTCGAGTGGGAAATCTCCAATAGAGAAAATATTTAGTACAAATGATTTCCAAGACAACCTTTTGTGTTTCTTTCTACCCCTATTTATACTATTTCTATCTTCTAGAGAACATTCTAGAGGTGGAACCTTCTAGTAAGTCTTCTTACATTAGACATATTCACATTATTACATAGTCCTTGTTTACTAATGGCGACCTTTATTACATATCAAAACATATTATTCTATCTACTTGAGGGGTTAGGGATATTAGGACCCTAACAACAACAATGTTAAATTTTTCCCATCATTTTCACTCACACATGGAAGGGATGGTTTTTTACAAGATTTCTAAAGGAGTTGGTGGCCATTACCTTTGTATCAAAATGCTTCTCATCAAGGATGGTGACAACAGTAGAGCTATAATTTTGGTTGATTATTGTGTTTTTTACTACAACATAACAACAGGCACTATATGTAGTTTTTCTTACTATTTTGGAGATCTAAAAGCTCTACGCACAATCACGTGAGCCTAAGTAGATAAAATATTACTTACAATATTATACAAAGGGAGCTTAGATTCTAAAGACAAAGCCTTTGTAGGTAAAATAACGTCACAAACTTGTTGTTTTGAATAAGAAACATCAAAATTCTAAGAGTTTGAAGTGTTGTATGAAAATTTACTTAGATAAAAAAACATTATTCTTGTTGTTTGCTAGTGGCTTTAGATTGTTTCTATTATTCAAGTTTTGATTTCTCATAGAAAAAACAAATGCATCCTCATATTTAACCCAATCTAAAGTTGCAACAATTTTCATAGTTATATGCCATGAAAAATATCTTTTGCTAACATAAAAACTTCACAAATATCCATGTCATGTTGTGTCATCACAAAATTTGCACCATGAGAGAGGAAGTGAAGACTTGAGTTGAAAATTTTATAGTAGAGGCTTCAAAAGAACATCTCTCTAGGTAAAAGATGAAGCATGGCCTCATGTCACTGATGCTTCTTCCTTCTCTTCCTTCAACTTGATTATATAATCCACTCATGGTTTTATAGTCTACCTTTGTAGTTTCGTCCATGACTCCTCGACTCTTCCTCCACAATATTCAAACTAATCATGGAGTAAAATGGATCGATATTGAACACAACATATCCTTTCCTATATATACATGCAACAATATCCTAAACCATTTTATTCACTTCGAATGGGAAACCTAATCCATGTGCCAATAGTTTTGCACGCATGCCAATGAAATATCTTTATGCTCAAACATACCTTCAAAAACATGCTCATATTCTTTAGTGACCTTTTCATAAACACAGGGTTTGGTTTCCATCTATGCATTTTTCTATTGGAATATCAACTTGTTTTCATAATCCTCTTCATCTTCTTATTTTCTCATGCTACATACAAAGGAATCTTGGATTTCAATTCTAGTGCCATTCATTTTCATATAATTCATTTTCATATATAGAAACTTGCACTTGTCTATTATTCATTCCTATGAATTCATTGAAAAAACAATCATGATATAAATAAGGGTCCTTCCTATGAAATTATCTTTTTCCTAACATGCAACCTTAATTAATGCATTTGTGACTGCTAAGGTTGTCTCCTTCTTGATTGATTCTAGTGTGTCTATGATAGCTTAAGTGTTTTCCCATCCATCACTTCTGTGTACTTATTTATCATTCTAATGCTCCCTTTGGAATATGATCCTTCCTTAATTTCTTTATCTACTTTTGTAGTCATCGGTTCTATAGGATTCTCAACTTCTTCATCTTCATATTTGACAACTTCCACATGATTTTCCACATCACCATATCTATTCAACATTGGTATGAATTCCATGACATGTTTTTCATCACCTTCACTTTCCTCCATTACATGAGGATTGATCTTCAAACTATAAAGAGGATTCCTCCCCTTAACCGAGAGAAACCAACATTCCTTTGAGCATTCTGCTCTCTTGTTGTCTTATTCAATCAAAATAAAAGGTTACATGTTTAACCTTGGTCCACACCTAAGACAAAATCGACATCATACCCTCTTTCCTGCACAAGAACAACCCTGTAGCCAATTCTACTTATATATACATGACCAACAACCTACGATTTACCATGCATTAACATTACAACATTTTTCATTCTCGCATTATCCTTTACGACCTTACAACATGCCTCTTTATAGGCTTTACAATAGGAAAAACCATAAATATTGGCGCCCAAAAAATGGTTACAGACTATGACTATCATTGGCTACAAATCCTGCAAATCTCGGGATTCTGTTGCAGTCGACTCCAAGTCGGGTTACTAGTCGAACACAAGTTGGCCTTCATTCGGTCTCTAGTCGACCATCTCACGCCCTAACTTTGACCTCTTGTCAATTGAATTGATGTTGATATCTTCGACTTCGAATTTGCTCGGTTTACTTCTTCGACCTTCAACATGATTTCAATCCACCTAGACCTTCGAGTGTCAGTCGATCTACCTCGACCTGAATTTCACTGCAAAGAATATAACAATCCAACATTTTCCCACTTGTTGTCTTCTTTGCTGAAACAAGAGATTCTTGAAATTTCATTCATAGACCCAGGGTAGAAATTCCCATTGCCTCTTTTCCCTAAGAGAACTTCACAACACTCACAGACTTGGTCAACAAATCTGCTATGTTTTCCAACGTGTCTACTTTCTCCAGCAACACCTTGTTACTTTCCACCATATCTCTCACGAAATGGTATTGTACATCAATGTGCTTAGTATTTTAATGACAAGCAGGGTTATTTTCCAAAAATATTGCGCTTTGACTGTCGCAACTCACCTTCATAGCTCTTTGTTCAAATCCAATTCTTGAACACAACCTTTGAAGCCATACCACTTATTTTCTTCCATGGGTGGCCACTATGTATTCGAATTCTATTTTTGACAAGGATACGACCGCCTATCACTTATTCATCTAGATTATTGCTCCACCAAACATTTTGAAGACATACCCACTGGTCGACCTCTGTCGATCCAGATCTCCAACCCAATCGGTGTCGATAAATCCATGTAAATATAATTTACCACTTTCAACTCCAAGTGTTACTTAGTAGCATATATCATAATCCTTCGTGCCACACAAATAAATGAATACTCTTTTGACAACTGCCCAGTTCTCCTTTCTAGGTGTCAACATGTACATGCCTAATACTCCCACTCCATGGGAAATGTATGGCCAAGTGCATACCATCGAATACATTAGACTACCAAAAACACTTGCATAGGGAACACATGTCATGTCCTCTATTTATTCCTGTGTTTTTGAACACTGTTCAGCAGTCAATCTTGCTCCCACTAGCATTGAAACCTTCACCAGTTTGTAATCTTGCATGTTGAACCATTTCATAATTGTTTCAATATACTTCATCTGATTCAACCAGATCTTTCTAGCAGCTCGATCTCTCTTAATCTCCATTCCCAAAATGAAGTTATCTACATCGAGATCCTTCAAGTCAAACTTTGAGGATAGCTGCTTCTTCACCTCCTTTATTGCGTCCATGTTGTTTCCAATCAACATCATGCCATCAAAATACAAAGATACATATATGAAACAACCACCTTCTTCCTTGGAATATATGCAATGATTAGCTTTGCTTCTCACAAATCCCAAACTAAGGATGTATGTGTCAAACTTATGGTACCATATCCTTGGTGATTTCTTTAGACCATAAAGGGATCTTTTGATTTTGCACACCAACTCTTGCTTTCCCTTTACTACAAATCCTTCAGGCTATTTCATGTAGATTTCTTCTTCCAGGTCCCCATGTAGGAAAGTTGTCTTTACATCCATCTGTTCTATCTCCAGATATAATGTTTTAGATAGAGACATTAATACTCTAATGGAAGTTAGTTTTGAAACAAGGGAAAAAATCTCACCAAATTCGACTCCCTCGACTTGGGAATAACCTTTCACCACCAGTCGAGCTTTGAACTTCTTGAATTGCCCTGTGACATTCATCTTCTTCTTGAAAACCCACTTGCTACCAATGAGAATTCTTCCACCAAGTAACATGACTAAATCCCATGTCTCATTCTTGTACAAGGATTCCATCTCTTCCATAGTTTATCCTCTGCCGAGTCGACTGCCTCACTGACTGACTTGGGCTCATCAGCGATGGCAGTTAGCACGAATGCATAATAGAATTAAGGAGGACTATAACTCTCAACTGGTCTCTTTATTCTTTCTGACCTCCTTACCACCGTAGTTATTTGTTCCACCTCTTCCTCATATTCATTTGACTTATATGAATCATCTTCTTCATTCATCAGTTCAAACCACATCGTATCAGAATTTTTCTCGGTTTGAACAACCTCCTCAGGATCAAATTTACCTTTGAATTCTCTCAAGACCACATCTCAACTACACACTATTCTCCTTGATGCAGGATCCTAGAGCTTATATCCTTTCATCCCTTCTTTATATCCGATGAAAATACATTTGACTTTCTTCTTGTCCAACTTGCTCCCATTTTCCTTGGGAACATGCATAAATGCATAACAACCAAATACCTTGAGATGTGCCACCGAAGGATTCTTACCAGACCATACCTCATTTGGATTCGTGTTGACTAGCACCAACGAAGGAGACATATTTACTAGATATCTTGTAGTCTCAACTGCCTCCACCAAAAATTCTTGTGAAATCCCATCACCATTGAGCATGCTCCTTGCCTTATCCATCAACGTTCTGTTCATTCTCTTAGAAACTCCATTTTTTGTGGGGTATATGGTGTGTTATTTTGGTGTGCTATGCCACACTACTTACATAACTGATCAAATTGTTTTCCACAGAATTCACCGCCATTGTCAATCCTCAACACTTTAATCCTCTTCTCTGTTTGGTTTTCCACAAGAGATTTAAACTCCTTAAATATCTCGAAAACATCTGATTTATTCCTCAAGAAATATATCCATGTCTTCCTGGAAAAATCATCTATGAAGGAGACATAATACAGGGATCCACCAAGTGAAGGCACTGTAACTGAGCCAAGCACATCACTATGCATCAATTCTAGAATCCCATTTTCCCTTGTTGATTCAAATGGGAACCTCACCCAACTTTGTTTTCCATATATGCAATGTTCACAAAAATTGACTTCTAAACCACATTTAGGAAAACCTTCGACCATACCTTTTCTTTGCATAGCTTGAATTTCTTTTTCTCCAATGTGTCCCATCCTATCGTGCCATAACCCGATCGGGTCGATCTCATCATGTCTTTTCGATTCATTTTGGATTGACTTGGATCAAGTCGAGTTGAGTTGTGTTGACATTGAGTCTATTCGTGGTCTATTTGATTTCAAGAGAAATGATGTTGTTACATCTAGTCGATTCGACATTCCCTAACAACTTGTACAGGGTACCAATCCACACTCCTTTCATTAATACCATTGAACCTGTGACCATATTTCATGAAGCCTTCTGAAACAGAGTATGCATTCTTGCATCACTCCAAACCTAGAATGTGTAGCACACCTATAAGGTTTATTTTCCTCCCATCCTGCAATTTCAGTCAGACTCTTCCCCGTTCGACAATTCTGGTTGTTGAGTCGTCCCCCAAGAACACATGGCCCCCATCATATTGTTCATATTCACAGAACTAGTCTTTATGTGGTGTCATATGATAGGATTCTCCCGAGTCAATCAACCAAACATATTGATCTGGCTGTGTATTGGTCGAAGCCAGGTACACATCACCTCCCTTGTCTAAGGTCATCTTTCTCTCAGTCGAATGATTCTCGTCGGATCCAACAATGACTTCTGTTTCCTTTAAATTTCAATCCTTTTTATAATTCCCAAATTTACCACATTTCCATCATCTTCATGTCGGATGAACTGGGGATTTATATCTACCCTTCAACTTGAACTTTCTACCATAGAATTTTCCTTTACCTCTTTCTACTGGTCGACCTCTCACTACCAGAGCATCTTTGGTCGATCCTTCCATGTTCTTCCTTATCATTTCTTTCGACAATAGAGAAGAAATCATGTCCTCTAACACTAGTGTGGTTGTATTACTCCTAATAGCCATGACTAAACTGTCCCAAGAGTCTGGCAAAGAACATAATAGGCTGATACATTTCTCCTCATCAATGATCTTAATATCCACAAACAATAATTGGATTAACATGGTATTAAACACATTTAAATGATCAATCATCAAACTTCCATCACTCATCCTCAGAAGATACAATTTATTTATGAGAAACAACTTATTTACCAGAGATTTCAACTATTATAATCTTCTTGGCTTGTCCCATAGTTTCTTGGCTGAATATTCACCCAAGATATTCAACAACATCGAATCTGCAAGACAAAGCCGAATCATAGTTCTTTCTCTTCTTTATAGTTTCTCCCATTCTTTTGTCGACATGCCTGTCAGATGGGTACCTAGATAGACCATTGTCCATTGTTCTCGATCCACAAGAATATCTTCCATCTTAATATTCCAAAGATCAAAATTCTGGCCATTGAATTTTTCTATCTCTATTCTAGAACTGGTAGCTATTCTTTACCACAATCTTTAACACAATTTATGACTTACAAATCTTAATGTACCTAGGGTTTAGTTCTCATATTAAATATTGGAAAATCAAGATATGATATACTCACTAAAGCATAACACTGATTTAAACGCTCACTTGTCATTACCAACAACCTATACATGACCAACAACCTATGGTTCACCATGCATTAGAATTACAACATTTTTCATTCTCGCATTAACCTTTACAGACTTACAACACGCCTCTTTATAGGATTTGCAATAGGAAAAACCTTAAATATTTTCGCCCAAAAAATGGTTACAGATCCATGCATATCATTGGCTATAAATCCTGCAAATCCCGAGATTCTATTACAGTCGACTCCAAGTTGGGTTACCAGTTGACTACAGTCGACCTTCATTCAGTATCCAGTCGGTCGTCTCATGCCCACACTTAGACCTCTTTTCGGTTGACTTGTCGTTGATATCTTCGACTTCGACTTTTCTCGGTCGACTTCCTCAACCTTCGACTTGTTGTCGATCCACCTCGACCTTCGACTGTTAGTTGATCTATATTGACTTGAATTTCACTGCAAAGAATATAACAACCCAACAAGAAGGTATTTGGAGCAACTTCACAATGAAAACAATCAAGGGTGTAGTGTAGGAAACTTAGAAAACAATACAAGGATCTCCTATCCCTTGTTCTAGACGTGAACAAGAATGTAGCGAATCATAGCAATTGAAGGAGGAGTGTTGTTTTCAACAACGCTCGAGATTTTCCATTGTAAAACTATAAAAATAGAGATCTATGATTATGTTGATTTAGTGAGTCTAGGATTAAAATATAAAAGAATTACATTATAACATGTTGACTCATTGTTCTAGATATTGAATACAAGAGTTTTATGCTTTACACAATGTGTTGATAATATGTTAAGACCTATACAAAGCCCCATTTTATGTGTAAAACCCCTTATTAATCCCTAGATATTGAATTATTACATTTATAGTATTATATTTGTATGTTAGCTAGAACCTTTCATGGCACCCTTTCATTATAATTGTACCCTTTGTCTCCCACACACACACACACACACACACACACACACACACACACACACACACACACACACACCAAGGAGACCTAGTCTTACAATCATCTTATCACATATCATATCGTATTCTGAATTGGATATATTGTAAAAGGAGGTTTCCCCCTCGAAGTGGACTATATTCGTCGATTTTTTATCATTTTAAGGTGTTATATCCTAACATTTGGTTTCAAAGCATCGGTCCTAGGGTTTTTCTTCTTTAATCAAGTCATCTTGGAATTTTCACTAAATTTATTTTTTGGGATGCTTGAGACAAAAAAACTTAGATTTTATTTATAAGACATATCAATGTACTTGTGTTTCAAATTTTAGCTTCTGGGTTGTTATACTTTCGAATATATACCCTGTGGAAGATAGGGTTTTTTTACTAGGCCTATAACTAGTCTTGAACATGTGTTTTGGGTAAAATAGTCATATATTCTTCTTATATGATCTAAATTATATGACAATAGTTTGATTTGAAACAGGAAAGTCCATAATATTTCTAGCACTAATTTTAAAATAATTAATTAAATATTGTACACGTGGAATTCTGTACAAGTCCACTCTCCCGGAAGACCGCTCTCCCAAAAAGGCCAAATATTAACAAGGTTTTGGAAAGTTACCCTAACTTTCACTTGGCACATCCAATTTTGGTTAGACCTATGGAATTGTAGAGAAGACATTTCAAAGTACTACATGGCAAAATTTCAGACTCAGAAGGGATTAAATTTTAGAAATACATTAGAGGGAAGGTCGGCTAGGAGAACAAACTCCAAATTAATGGCTTGAAAGGTACGCAACTTATAATCGACATAAATTTTTATTGGAAGATCTATTTTTGGTGATTCAAAATTTTCAATAAAGAGGAAAAAGAGGATAATTATTATTTTCTCACATGGCTCCGAAGGCTCCTCCAAAATTTACTTCACCAACTAAACCTCCAAAGATCTCAACCATGACTCAAGATGAAATCCAAGAGATTTAAAACTAGATGAAAAAGAGGATCACTGAAAATAGGGAACAAATGGAACATAAGATGGATGAAACTATTAAAATAAATATGGATGAAATGGAAAATAATATGGATAAGAAGATGAATGAAAATAGTTCACACATGGAAAATAAGGTCGATGAAAATAAAGAAGAAATACAAAAATCCATGAAGGAATTACATAATTCCTTATCTTCCATGATATTTCATGCTCTAGATGAGAGATTATCTAAAGGAGATATCAAAATGCAAGGAACTTAGGAAAATAAAGGTAGTGTTTTGGTTGAGCAATTTTCAAGTGGCTTTAACTCTAATAGTGGAGTTAACTATGGTGGGGTTCCTAAATTCAACTTTCCCAAGATTGAATTAAAGAAGTTTGATGGAACAAATGTCTTTGCCTAGGTGAACCATGTTGGATTACTGAGAGGGAGGGGGGGTGAATCAATAATAGCATAATTATAATCCTTTTTCTTCAAATGTTATATCAATGTAGAATTATTATCCAATAATGAGTAGTAATAAATAAACAATCCCACACATACACTATACACAAGTGTTTTACGTGGAAACCCAAATCGGGAGAAAACCACAAAATTCTTTTTCTTATATGTATTGAAGAATTACATTCATTGGAAGCACCAACTTCCTTTGTTTTCCAGCTGCAACTAGAAGCAGGCTCCAACCCCCTAGTTTCTCAGGCTACAACCTGAGGGAAGCTCCAACTCCCTAATTCTTTGGCTACAACCAGAAGGAGGCTACAACCCCCAATGTTCTCTAGCTACAACCGGAAGGTGGCTACAACCACCTGTCCTTGCCCCATCCTGCCACCCTGAAGTAGAAGTAGAATGATGGAACCACTATCACACTATCACTGTGAGATATACCATTGCAAACTTGTACCAATAAATTTGAACCATGCATCAACCATGCATCAACTTGTACCATAAACAAGTGCATCAACCATGCACCAACCTGTAATCAACCTGTACCATAAACAAGTGCATCCAACCATGTACCAATTATGTACCAATCATGTGTCAACTACTCATCAACTATGAATCATCAATA
>ML776661.1:1182176-1275861 GCA_009831015.1 Picea engelmannii
ACTTTATTATTTACCTTTTAAAATCTCTTAAACCACTTTGACTACTTTGACCTTTTGGGGCTTCTAGATGACATATGAGGGTCCTCCAACTTCGTAAGGCCGTAACTCTCAAACCGTGAGGAGTTATGTGACATTCTACATACCACCAGAAATGGCATGACATATACTATCCATATAGAATATTATTATCTAAAAATATATCATAACTCATATCGTTACCCATCAAACAAATTTTGGTCCATTACCCAAACCTGGGGTCTTCAACTTCTCATGGCCATAACTCTCTAATCGTGAGGAATTATGTGATGTTCCACATACCATCGGAAATGACATGACAAGAAATATCCATATAGGATATTTTCCCTGATAAATTTACTTTCCTTCATCTCATTATTCCACAATTAAGCATGGGTTCTCTTACTCCACAAAGCATCTTCCCGTGAGGGCTTTCACCATAAGGGGACCACTTTGGAGTTCATCCATATTTACTTCTTATCAACCATGAAAAAACAATAATGAGTCATATTTACATCAAGCAATATTGGGTCCATTACCCAAACCTTTGTGCTACGGGGCTTTCTTCAAGGGTTGACATCAATGACAACCAACCTTAATCAACAAACCAAATAGAGAAATATTTTGAAATGCATAATATTATGGATGATAAGGAAATAAATCACATAGAAACCTTGAATTTTGAGATAAAACCATATCAATGGTATCAATGGGTAGTTAAAAGGAAGCCCCATTTTTATCATTATACTTGTAATACCCCAAGGACATGCCCCAATTGCATTATGAATTGTAATTATGTTGT
This sequence comes from Picea engelmannii, assembly GCA_009831015.1. Taxonomy (NCBI): domain Eukaryota; kingdom Viridiplantae; phylum Streptophyta; class Pinopsida; order Pinales; family Pinaceae; genus Picea; species Picea engelmannii. The sequence continues at coordinate 1,182,994 of ML776661.1, forward strand.
ATAGGCTGGTGAGCCAAGTTTATATAAGCTGGTGGGATTATGTGTTTATTAGGCCAGAGAGCCTAAGTGTTGAAGGCCAAGAGCCTGATTTTTGTACATGTAATGATGCACATTATTAATATAAAAACATCTATGCGTGTGGAACGACCATGATGAATGACTGATAGGGGACTAAGCTTCCATAAAGTCTGGGTAAGGGAGAGGGGGCTGAAAGGTTGGGAAGAGGGGATAAGATTAGGAACTTAAGTCCTTGGGAATAATAATTAAATATTATTCCAAAGCTGTGTAAATGTTTATGATTTATCCTAAGTTCCTGGAAGGGGGAACGTGTGAAAAATGGTTATCATGCAGCCCCAGGGAAACATGTGTTGACCTGGATGCATGCAGTTAAAACCAGAGAAGTGAGTTGTGTTGGGGGTTCAACCTCCCATTCTCCATCCTCCATATGAAATCGCGGGTGCCCATCATCGACCTCTGTTTTTGGTGTTTTGTGCTGGATCCTTCACCTGAACCATGGAAGTCTCTGCGTGTGATCTTTGTACACCCTCACACATATCTAAAACCATAACCGTGAACCCGTCCCATGTTGCATGATTGAGAAACCCGAAGTTGCCTGGGTCTTGTTGTGCTATCCCAGTGGGTTGTTGTGGCAATGTAGTTCCTGACCATGTGAGGTTGCTGCCATTGACTATGAGTTGTTGAGCCTTGCTGTTGTGTCCTCACTGTGCTAGAATTGGTCAAAGAACAGGTTTCCAAACCCATGAGCAACTCTCTCCAGGTGAGAGAGTGAGCTGAGGAAGTAAGAACTCCTGGAAGGGGTTCTATAGCTGCTACAGAGCTCTAAGACTTCAGGTCCGTTTTGTTGATGAAGCCTAAGGCAAGGGAGGTTTAATAGCCGAAGGACTGTCTTGGTGACAGTGAAGGTGTATACTCCTGGGGTGGGACAGGCATGTGGAGAATGAGAGTTTGTGAGCAGTGGGAGTAAGTGACTCCTAGGAGAGAATCCTTCCTCTGTGACTGTGTGTCTTTCGTTGACCTTGCCTAGCCTAGGATTCTGTTGCCCGGTGGAGCTTAGTTCCATCTCGGGGGTGACTTACTGATGAGAGTGATGAGAAATGTGGTCTAAGGCTGGGAGGTTCATGGAAGGTCTGCACGAAGTTGGTGGGATTACCATAGTTTCAAAGATAACTATAAGTTTATGCTTAATATTATGTTTTGCATGCATGTGATGCTTATATGTTATCATGTATTTTGTTGTGCATATGAGTTATTGTTAATGTCCTTGGTGATGTATATTAACAGTAATCCTATGCTTACTCTATGTTGTTTGGTTAAATCTATTAATTAGATTTAATAATCATGTTTTATATATAAGTATGATAATGTTCCGCATAGTAGCATTGACCGACTTGTTGGTGGCTGGGGATGTTACAATCTCTTATCAGAACTTTAAAGGCTACGTGAAGGTTGTGTTGGTAGCATTTCCCAGTATTTGGAGGGCCGAGGATGTTACTTTTTGGTATCAGATCTTGGTTACAACAATGAGCCTAGATGGGCCATGTTAGTGGAAGTTGAAGCAAGAAATTCAGAAAGAATTGTTGTCGAAGTAGACAAAATTTGAGTTCTGAGCCATGTTTTCAACTCTGAGCATGGATGGGCCTGATAAGTGGTCTTCGGACCCAAGGTATCGAGTGGAAATTGTGTTGGAGCAACCAATCTCGAACCTTAGATAGTTCCGAAGCACCAAGGAGTTACTTGGCCATGTTACGAAGCTCAGGGGGGGGGGTGTTTAGCGGTAGAATAAAATTGTAGCTGTAGATCAGCTGTAAAGGAGAAGATCTGGATCATTGAATCCACGTCCAAACACTTAGGAGAGTGCACATAGGAGATCAAATATGGACCATCAGATCTGAGTGTGTGAACCAACCGTCGTTGGATCCAGGGAATGTGCACAAGGTTTAAAACCCTTTGGAGTTTCACATGAGTGTGGAAATAGTGATATACGAAGCCCCAAGATCATCAGGACCGTCCATCGAAAAGGACACATAGAAAAGATCCACATATGTCAGATGTTTGCAAGTGGAAAAGACACAACAATCCTAACCGTCCATCGGGAGGGACACGTTGAGAGCGATCAACCTTTCGCTGACTCGTGACTTGAAAGGGTCAAAGGGCAAGTTCATGAGAATTTGCAAAATGCGAATTCGCGATTGGATCACAACAATTAATCCAGGAGAGATCTGGACTGTTAATAGTCCAGGAAGAGTTTTGACATTTTGTGGATCAGGAGGATGGAGGTGAAAAATCTTTCGATCTCACGACACACGAAATCCCGATACACGAAATCCCAACAAGATCTTAGTCATCAGATCGTGGGGAAATTAGGACCGTTGGATCAAGAAGAAGAGAAAATTGTAATTTCGAGAGTTTGACTGTTGGGAGAAGTAGGATGTGCTGATGCACAAAGTCACGAAGCCCGAAATCGTGAATTCCCGATGAGCCAAAGTAGTGAGTCGGGTTGACGTCACTGGGATGGACGAGGACACATGGGATGTGTGCCACGTGAAAGTGGGTCTCAAAAGAAAAAATAGAAGCAGTGGGGCTAGATGGCATCGCCTAGAGAAACGTGGACCTTCTGAAGAGAAACATGTGTCACCACCATGGTTGGTGACTGTTGTGCTATGGGTTCGGTGGCTAGAAAGGTCGGAAGTTCGGAAGTCGGGAGTTGGAGAGGGAAGCGAGTGTGAGAGCCTCCAGGACCGAAATCCCAAAACCCAAAACCTCGAAATCCCGATGAGAGAACCTTGATGATCTAGCGCTTGGTCACGACCTAGGGTCACGTAGGTCGGGGGCTGAATGAATAGGGGTTAGTGCCCGAAAAGTGTGTTAAAGAAGGGAAAAGGGTTAGGAAGGAAGTAGGTGGGTTTCGTCTTGTTCAAACCCACATCAAAATAATACTGAAGACCTGAAACTTTATGATAGGGTCCAACAAATATCTAAGATCTATTAGCTCAGAGAAAAGAGATCGTTGCACAAGAAGTGCATCGGAAAAGAAGCACAAGTTTTAAAGGATCATAGCTTTCTGCTCAAGGCTTATAATTGAGCAAGGAAGTTGTGATTGGGAAGGTCTCGGAAAGAGGAATCTAGATGTAATCGTTACATTAAAACATAAAAGTGCTAGAGATGTCTTCAGATAGAAGAAAGAAGGTGAGAGAGAGACTTCTTGGTCTTTAGACAAATTTTCATTGTAATGCGTATGTGAAAGACAGGAGTTGTAATCATGTTTTTTTGTTTGTTTTTAAATGAATAGAACAGAGAAAATTGATCCAATTGTACAGTGATGATACTGTTTCATAGTTTACTATTATTATGTGTTTTTTGGATGTATGATTTTCTTGGTGAGTGAATTAGTTTGTGAAGAAATTGAATAAGTTTCAAGTGTTCTCTTCTGTAAGATATGCAAGGTGTGCATATCAAGCGCAAGGAGTGCATATAGAGGAAACTTACTTTTCGAAGGGCCCAAGAAGACGAACGTAGAGTGTGCTAGGAGGGCACCAGAAATTATTTTGGATGACACATAAGGGCCGAGTCCATTTGATATTGAGTAAGTTAAAAGCTTAGGGAGAAACAATGCAAGTTTGCATGCAGAGCGCAAGTGTACGGTAGGGTGAAGTTAAAATTTCATTAACAGAAGCTCGGGAGGGAAAACACTGTTGAAGCCTTCAAAATATTTGAAATCCTTCAAGTTAGGGAGGAAGTCAAGTCCAAAAGAATTGACACCAATATATTTGGCAAGAAGTCTTTAAGAACATGAACGGACAGTAGGAATCCTTGGAGGGAGAAGCGTCGATAGCCGTGCGTCGTTAGATCAAAAGAAAATGCGAGGAGGATAACACTGAGAGTCATTCAACACTTGAAAGCTCAGGAGAGGTAGTGAACCATCGATCTCAAGGAAGATCGAACCGTTGATTCCTTTCATCAGGAAATCGAAAATCGAGAGTTGGGAGAACGGAGGACGTTTCTCTCGCAAATCTCGAAACATGAACATCCAATTCGCGAGGAGAGATCTAGACCATTGAATCACAATGAGTGTGAGTTGTTGATCTGATGCACTTGAATTTTGTGAAGTCGGAAGTTGGAAAGGGGAAGAGAACTATTTTCTGATTTCGTGAACCGCAAAGCCCCGATTCACGAGAAAGGATCCACACCGTTGAATTACGAGGAGTTGTGAGTCATTGGATCTAACTCACGTGGATTTTGGAAAACTAGAGATCGAAAGAAAAGAGGGGAACTATTTTTCAAAACCTCGAAATGTGAATTGCCGATTCACGAGGAATTGATTTGGACCATCGAACCTGGAAAGCTATGGAATGTTGATTTGAGGCGAACAGGGTTCAGGAGTTCGGACCTCGGGAGAAAGGAGGAAAGCTAATCCTCAAAGTTCACGAAGGGTAAAGTCCCGTAGCTCTCGGAAGTAGGGCCCCAGGTCATAGCTAGAGGTCACACCGATGGATGTTAAGAGAAGAGATAGCACGCGCTAGACTCTTATTTTGTATTTTAGGGATAGAGAGAGTCGAGGATGACTCATATCGAAACAACCAGTACGTGAAATCCTGAAATGCCTTTTGGATAGGTGCGTGGTAAGAGCCGATGGTCACATAGAGGAAGCTTGCACCCACCGCTAGTTCTCGTGGGTGAGGTTTCACACAAGGCCCATGGATTTGTTTTGTAGATGTTCTAGTAGGGACCCGAAGAGCTACCCCGACTTCGAGAGTTGAAGATCCATTGACCGGGAGGTTAGCAGAACTCGTTGAGGTGGGGGAACTGTGTCAAAAGTTCTTAGGGTAGGAATAATCATGCACAATGATCACAGTGGGAGAACAAGAAGATTCAAGAATCTGGGAATATATGAATACTTCTGGGATCAATAAGAAAAGGTTTTATAGGGAGAAAGAAGTTGCTGCAATTTTTGTGGCTGCAAGTATGTTATGGCTAGTTGGGTCAGCTAGAGGAAATAATTCTTACATGTTTGCAAGTGTTGTTGGTGATGTTGTTGCATAAGGAAGGAAGCAACAGAGGGTTGAAGTGTTGGTTATAAGTTTGATAAAAGAAGCATGAAAGATTCTACTGCAATCAGATATTCAGGTAGTATAAAATTTATTAATGGCAGTCATGCAGGTATGAGCTTTTATTACTCTTTTTGCATAATTGTTGAAAGGAAATTTAGGTAAGAATTTCCTCAGCTAGAGTTATTATATAAAATCACATGATTATATTATTGAATGCATACCACTGGATATGGCAAAGGTTGGAGGCCTATATTAATTCAAAGGTTTTTAGCTTCTGAATGCACACATTGACACAATAAAATGTCATGTTAATTTGGTTATGGGGTGATAACCAAAGAAAATTAAAAGATAAGAACTTGTTATAATAATGAATGCCAATAAGCTAGTCATGTAAGAGATTAGGGCATGGTTGGATATGGCAAGGTACGGATATGGAAAGGTTATGATCCACACAGGTACTAAAAGCTTCCTAATTTTAAATAAAACTTGGGTTGCAACCTTTTTGCTAGAACTAATGAACACCACAAAATTATATTCTTGGTGTAGTGATTGGGTCGAAAAGGAAGGCATCCAATTAATTGGGACGACAATAGGATGTGTGTGGAGAATGTGTCAACACATTGACCAGAATTCCAACTAATGGATGGTGAGATACATGTTGGCATGTTTATAGATAGAGGCAGAGTATGCTTTTTGTCATTGATGGAAAGATCAGAGATCAACACGAAGATGAATCAGCATGATGATGACGCATAAGAGAAAGTGGAAAGATCAACAACACATCGATGATGGCATGGAAAGATCAGAAGCGTAACAATGAAGCAAAACATTAATCGTTGGATTACCCATTCTGAATTCCCGATGACCATCAGATCTGAATTCAGACACGAGGAGTGCGCAGAAGAGGAGAACAGATCTCAAGCGTCAGATCTGAGCATGAGGACCGACCATCGTTGGATCCAGAAGAATGAGCATGACCTTTAAGTGCAAGATGAAGCGGGATTACAAAGTCCCGAAAGCAGAGGAACCGTCCATCATTGAGGAGGATACGTGGTGAGGGATTGGAATTTTGATGACTTTCACATTGGATGAGTCAAAGGAGCATGGTGTGGGAACTTTCGATATGCGAGATCATGAAACAATCCTGGCTGTTGAAGCCAAAGGACACATGGAGAGCGATTGGCATTTCGCTGACTTGCACATTGGAGGAGTCAAAGCTGCGTGGTGTGGGAACTCGTGATGTGAGAAGTCGCGAAATAAAGCGCTTGAATGTTTGGCCCATGGTCTTAGCCAAGGTCACATCGTCGAAGGCTAGAGTAGGGAGCTAGCCTAGCTAAGCTCCATTTTGGAGATCACAACATGGGAGAGTCAAGGCATCTTGTAGTTGGATCACCCAAAATGCTGAATTGCGAAATAACTTTATGGATAAGTGCTTGGTCACAACCAGTGGTCAGGAGAATGGAAGGAGCTAGTTGCTAAGCTCCATTTCAGAGATCACGACATGGGAGAGTCGAGATGCCTCATTACAGGATTACCGAAATCGTGAGTCGCGAAGCGCTTTGTGGATAATCGCTTGGTTACAGCTAGTGGTCATATGAGAGGAAGGAGCTATTCCAGCTAAGCTTCATTTCAAAGATTGTGACATGGGAGACTCGAGAAGTCTCATCAGAAGATTTCCGATACGCAAAATTGCAAAGACCCTGTTGGCATAGCCAGTGGTCATCATTGGTGGGCACGTGAAGGAAGGAGATTGCAAGTTGCAAGGCTCCATTTTGTGATCTGGATTTGGAAGAGTCAGAGTGACTCGCAACAAAATTCACGAAACGTGAAAATGCGAAGTGCCTTTTGATTAGGCCCGTGGTCACAGCGAGTGGGCATATGGGATAAACACGAGACCCTACAGATTTAATCCAACGATGTTGGTTATTTGGGAATCTGATCGAAGGGATATTGTTTATCTTCACGATTAATTGTTCAGTTATGATTCAGTTAGCTAAATTGAATCATGGTTCTTGGACAGTTGGCGATTCAGTTGCTGAGGCATTTTTTCCCTAGGATATTCATGGTGTAACAGAAGTGGTTGGAGTGCACAAAAGAGATATGTAGTGACTGTGTGAGGTTGGTTGTTCTAACTAAAAAATGAGTTGAACTGCAATAAAGGAAAAATTACAGTATGCGCAGTGTGAGATGAAACTCAGAGATGAGAAACTGAAGCTGAATAGACAGAAGAAAAGAAGATTTGCAGAACAGATAGAAGAAGATCATAATTGCAATATAGACAGAATCAATTCAAGCCAAGTATGAATAGAGTAGAAGAAAAGTGAAGCAGAGAAGAATTGTAGAACAAAGAAGAAGTGGTAAGAATCGATATACCTGTATTGTTGGTTATTCAATCATTTATTTACACTTAGGGAGGTAGGGTGGTGCTAGGGAGGACTGCGGTCCTCTGATATTCAAGTTGGTGCTTGAATATTGGAAGTTGTATATTCCATCTAGTTGTGGCTAGAAGATAGGGTGGCATGAAGGTGCTAGGGAAAACACAGAGTTTTCTGTATGCAAGTTGGTGCTTGTATAAGTCCAGTTGGTGCTAGAACACTGAGGGAGTTGATGCTTCCTTCTAGTGGGTGCTAGAGAAAGAAGAGGGTTGGTGCTCTGAGCAAGTTGGATCTTGTAAAACAAAGGTAGTAGCCTCACATTGAGTTGGTTCTCAAAGATAGATGATGTACAGAACTTAAAAGACTACCTATCATTCGAAGAAGAAGAGGTTTTCTCCCTTTATGGGTTTCCTCGTGAAAATATGTCTTTGTGTATATCTTATGTGTGACTAATGTTCATCATTTGTGTTGTTCATATCTTTTATAATATTAATGGTCACTTGGAAGAGATTAAAAATCATGAATAATTCATAAATGTTTTAAGCACAGTAACAACTGATTCACCACCCCCTCTCAATTGTCTTAATAATTTCAACAATTGGTATCAGAGTGGGTTCCTTTTATTTAAAGGCAGATCTGTAAGCTTAAACATGACAAGTCATGAAGGGACTTCAGACACTAAGCCTCCTCTATTTGATGGAACAAATATTTCCTTCTGGAAGGTTAGAATGAGAACATACTTAATGGCCTTAGGTGCTGACGTTTGGGATGTAGTAGAGACTGGATATACAAAGCCTGTTGTGATAGCTTCCAAGGATGATAAGTTAGATTTTAGCTTTAATGCTAAGGGAATGAATGCTATATTGAATGGACTTGCTGAAGCTGATTTTGTAAAGGTGATGCATCTTGAAATTGCCAAAGCAATGTGGGATAAACTTATTCGCAGTTATGAAGGAAATGAGAAAGTAAAAGATGCCAAACTTCAAACATATAGATTGAAATTTGAACAACTAAAGATGAATGAATATGAAACAGTTAGCAAGTATTTTTTAAGAGTTGAAGAACTTGTGAATGCCATGAAGGGTCTTGGTGAGAAGATTGAAGAATCATTTTTAGTTCAGAAGATTTTAAGATCCCTTGTTGATAAATTTAATCCAAAAGTCTCTACAATAGAAGAACTAAATGATCTTAAAAGTCTGTCCATTGATCAACTCCTAGGAACTCTAACTACATATGAAATGAGAATTAGCAAAGATAAATCCATTACTAGAGAAGCATGTTTTAAACCAAACAAGAATACTGATTCAGAACTAGATGATATTGAGGCAAAATTTGTGAGAAGGTTAAAGAAAGGATCAGGAAAATACCAAGGCAAGCTGCCCTTCAAATGATTTAATTGTGGTAAAATAGGTCATTTTGCATCTAAGTGTCCTCACAAGGAGAAATACCAAAAGGACCAGAACTCTGATGATGAAAAGAAATAAAAATTTAAGAAATATAGTAAAAAGAAAAGTTTGTGTGAAAACAAAGATGACTCCCCAGAAGACATAGATAGTGATTCATCATGTGAGGACAAAGTGAATGATTTTATGCTTATGGATATGGGATATCTTGATGATAAACACACAGGAGGTGACATGGATGATGAAGAAGCTGTGGTGGATATGGAAGGTGAATCAATCAGTGCTTTGGAGAAACTGACAAACTCAGATGTAAGAAGAGAAAACAAAAACAGTTGTTGATGCAGTTTAAAATGAATGGTAAAAAACATGATGAAGACTTCAAATTACTAAAAGTGGAGTTAGAAGAGGAAAATAAAATAGAGGACATTCTAAAACAAAAGTTATCAGAAAAGAAAGTGAGATGTGAAGCCTTAGAAGAAGAGATAGTAAAAACCAGAAAAGAGATGGAGAAGTTTAAGGCATTGTATCACCAAAATCTGTCAAGTATTAAAGCATCAGAAGCATTAACCTCCATTCTAAATCAACAAAGGAATCCAAAGTTGAAAGCTGGCTTGGGATATGAAGAAGGATCAAGTAGTTATCATCCAAGTAATACAAAACCCATCAATTTTGTCAAATCTACAATCATTGACAACAACCACTCTGCAGAAACAAAGAAAGAAAATCAGCCACCAAGAAGGAATGAAAGAAAAAGTACCAGAACCAAATTTGTAGATCAGAGAAATTATCAGCATGGAAGAAATCGACCCGCTCAAAGAAGACAGTCTTTTCCAGGTACAAAGGATTTTTCTGTGGATTCTGTTTTTTCTGTTCTAACTTTGGTCACAAATCTATAACTTGTTCTTTAAGATTTAGATATGAGCAGTCAAGTTACTCAAGGAACAATCAACAAAGATTGAGACAACCAAGCAACAAAACAACACATACTATAAATCATGAGATGGTTGGGAGAAGGATGCAGGTGAAACATAACAACAATTATGAGCATACAAATCGTTATGATCTGTTATTTAGTGAACCAGAATGTTACGTCTGCCATAACTATGGACATAAAGCTGCAGATTGTCACTTAAGGAATTATAAGCCAGATTTGAATCCCAGTACTGAAAATTTCAAGGTTTGGAAGAAGAAAGAAGATGACAAGTGTAGACTAGTGTTATCAACCCAAAGACAAAAGAATCCTTGGTATATTGATAGTGGATGTTCCAAACATATGACTGGAGACAAAAGTAAGTTTCTAACTCTAAGTGAAAGCAAATCAGGGAATATCACTTTTGGAAATGATGCACCAGGAAAAATAAAAGGTAAAGGAATAGTAAGTTTGAGTAATGGCAAAGGAAAAGCTCAATATGTGTTGTTTGTAGATGGGCTGAAACATAATCTACTAAGTGTCAATCAAGTTTGTGACAGAGGATGTGAAGTTGTTTTTAATTCTAAAGATTGTAAAATAAAGTCTATTAATTCAGGATAGTTGGTTGCAAAAGGAATAAGAACATAAAACAATGTCTATGTGTTAAAAGAAGAAAAAGAAGAATGCCACTTAAGCAAGTATGATGAAAGTTGGCTATGGCATAGGAGACTTGGACATCTAAATTTTGATCATATAATCAAGCTTAGAAACAATGGGGCTGTAAAAGATCTTCCAAAGATATCAAAGCCATATGATTTTGTTTGTAAACCTTGCCAAATAGGAAAGCTTACTTGGACATAGTTCAAATCTAAAAACTCTCCTTCAATAGAAAAACCATTCCAGTTAGTACATATGGATTTATGTGGACCATCAAGGAAAGAAGGCACATGAAAAGAAAATTATTTTATGTTGATTATTGATGATTATTCTAGACTAACATGGGTTTCCTTTTTGAAGGGAAAATCTGAAGCATTTGAAAAATTCAAAGTGTTTAAGGCTCTGACTGAGAATCAAACAAAAAAAAGATTGAAGGCAGTAAGTTCTAATAGAGGAGGAGATTTTAGTTCATGGAACTTCAAAGAGTTCTATGATGAACAAGGGATCAAAAGAGAGTACACAATTCCAAGGACTCCACAACAAAATGGAATAGTTGAGAGGCAGGATAGATCAGTACAACAAATGGAAAGATCAATGATGAATTAAAAGAATATTGCTCAGACATATTGGGTGGAAGCAATCCATACAACTGTTCATATTCTTAACAAATCTCATCTCAGGCCACACAGTGACAAGACTCCTTATGAACTATGGTTTGGAAGACCCGCTTCAATCAAACATTTTAAAGTATTTGGGAGTAAATGTTATATTAAGAATAACGATGAAAATATTGGCAAATATGATGCCAGGGATGATGAAGGTATCTTCTTAGGTTATGCTACAAACAATAAAGGATACAGATGCTACAATAAGAGGCTACATAAATTGGTTGATTGTATCGACATAAAAGTTGATGAAGAAATCCCGGTACAAAATATAAGCAATGTTGAACCAAGCATAGAAGATATAGTTGAAGATGAAGATGAACAGGTCCAAGGATAAAAAAGAGAAGAATATGAATCAGATGAAGATATGAATACTCCCACTAACACAAATAAGCAGAAAGAAACAAAACCACCTCTTAGAACTGTTAGAAAGAATCATCCTGAAAATCAGATAATTGGAGATATAGATAAAGGAGTTCAGACAAGAAGGAAATTGATTAAGGACTCAAAACAATCTCAGGTTTCCTTTTTATTTATGATCGAGCCTAATTTTTTTTTATGAAGCTATCAAGCATGATGACTGGATTAGAGATATGAATGAAGAGCTTGATTAGATTGAGAAGAAAAATACTCGGGAGCTTGTTCCTAGACCTGGAGATAAGAATGTAATAGGTTCCAAATGGGTGTTCAAGAATAAAATGAATGAAAAAGGACAAGTTGTTAGGAATAAAGCCAGATTAGTTTGTAAAGGGTATGCACAAGTTAAAGGACATGAGTTTGATGAAACCTTTGCACCAGTTGCAAGATTGGAAGCCTTCAGAATGTTTCTTGCATATTCATTCCATAAGAACTTTAAAGTGTATTAGATGGATGTTAAGTCAACATTTCTTAAAAGATATCTAGAGGAAGAAGTATATATGGAGCAACCTGAAGGATTCTCATTGACATATAATCCTGTTTATGTCTACAAGCTGAAGAAGTATTTATATGGACTGAAACAAGCACCATGAGCTTGGCATTATAGACTGGAAAAACTTTACAAGACAAAGGGTTCAAGAAAGGTATTGTTGACAACAATCTCTACATTAAGTCTGAAGGTGATGATTTACTAGTTGTTTTGGTTTATGCAGATGAAATTATTTTTGGATATACTAATGATTCCTCTGTCCAGTGGTTTGCTAACTCTATGAAAACAAATTTTGAGATGTCCATGATAGGCGAACTATCATACTTTCTTGGTTTACAAGTACATCAGAGTTTTGCGGGAATTTTTATCACTCAAGAAAAATATTTGAAAGAGATGTTGAAGAAGTTCCAGATGGAATATTATTCCCCTATTAGTACACCTATGGTGGTCAGTTTCAAGCTCAGTAAAGATGATATTTCACTTGATGTTGATCAAATGACATACCGATCAATGATATGCAGTCTTATGTACATCACAATATCCCGTCCTGATACAATGCAAGCTGTTGGAATGGTAGGTTGTTATCAGTATTCTCCTAAACAAAGTCATTTATTAGCTATAAAAAGGATATTCAAATACTTGAAGGGCACAATGACTTATGGTCCGTGGTATCCTAGAAATCAGAATATTCAGTTAACTGCTTATTCAGATGTTGATTGGGCAAATTGTGTGGATGAGAGAAAGAGCACTAGTGGAGGTGCATTCTTCCTGGGTGACTTGTTAGTAGAATGGATTAGTAAGAAGCAGGGATCTATTTACTTATCAACTACAAAGGCAGAGTACATTGTTGTTGCTACTTGTTGTACTCGGATTTTATGGATGATACAAACTCTTGCAGATTTGAAGAGAACATGTTACAAACAGAGTTGTTTAGTTGAATTATATTCCTTCCACAGAACAGATAGCTGACATCTTTACTAAACTGTTAGCAATGATACCTTTTGGATATCTTCATCAGAAGTTGGGGGTTATATATGCTTTCGTCTAATCTATTGACCTTGTCAGGGGGAGTATGTGCTTGTCACATATCTGATACCTTCGATATGTACTGCAACAACTCAGGGGGAGTTTGTTTTTTATTTGACATTGATGTCAAAGGGGGAGAAAGTGTGGTAATGGTAAGGATGCTATAGTGGTACGGTTGGGTGTTCAGGGGATAGTGCAGTTCTTCAGGTTCTTTAACCGGTTTCCATCAATGCATGTTTACAGACAAAGGCAAAGTATGCTTGTTGTCATTGATGGAAAGATTAGATATCAACATGACGATGAATCAAAATGACGATGATGAATAAGAGAAAGTGGAAAGATCAACAATGCAACAATAATGACATGGAAAGATCAGAAGCGTAACAATGAAGATCAACAGTAATCATTGGATTACCCATTCTAAATTCCTGATGGCTGTCAGATCTGAATTCAGACAGGAGGAGCACACATAAGAGGAGAATAGATCTCAGGTGTCATATCTGAGCATGAGGATCGACTGTCATTGGATCCATAAGAACGAGCATGACCTTTAAGTGCAAGATGAAGCAGGCTTATAGAGTCCCGAAAGTAGAGGGACCATCCATCATTGAGGAGGACATGTGGCGAGTGATTGGAATTTCGATGACTTGCACATTGTATGAGTCAAAGGAGCGTGGTGTGGGAACTTGCAATATGTGATATCACGAAACAATCTCGACTATTAAAGCCAGAGGACACATGGAGAGTGATTGGCATTTCACTGACTTGCACATTGGAGGAGTCAAAGGAGTGTGGTGTGGGAACTCACAACGTGCAAAGTTGTGAAATGAAGTGCTTGAATGTTTGGCCCATGGTCTTAGCCAAGGTGACATCGTCGAAGGCTAGAGGAAGGAGCTAGCCTAGCTAAGATCCATTTCGAAGATTGTGACATGGGAGAGTCGAGGAAACTCGCAGTTGGATCACCCGAAATGTGAAATTGCGAAATCGCTTTATGGATAAGAGCTTGGTCACAACCAGTGTTCACAAGAAGGGAAGGAGCTAGTTGCTAAGCTCCATTTTGGAGATCGTGACATGGGAGAGTTAAGATTCCTCATCACAGGATTCCCGAAATTGTGAGTTGTGAAGCGCTTTGTGGATAAGCACTTGGTCACAACTGGTGGTCATATGAGAGGAAGGAGCTATTCCAGCTAAGCTCCATTTTGGATATTGTGACATGGGAGACTCAAGAAGTCTCATCACAAGATTTCTGATATGAAAAATTGCAAAGCGCATGTTGGCGTAGACGGTGGTCATCGCTGGTGGGAACATGAAGGAAGGATCTTGCAAGTTGCAAGGATCCATTTCGTGATCGGGAGTTGGAAGAGTCAGAGTGACTCGCAAAAAAATTCACGAAACACGAAACTGTGAAGTGCCTTTTTATTAGGCCCATGGTCACAGCCAGTGGGCATATGGGATAAATGCGAGACCCTATGGATTTAATCCAATGGTGTTGCTTATTTGGGAATCTGATCGAAGGGATAATGTTTCTCTTCACGATTAATTGTTCAGTTACGATTCAATTAGTTGAACTGAATCATGGTTCTTGGACGGTTGGCGATTCAGTTGCTGAGGCGTTTTTTCCCTAGGAGATTTGAGGTGTAACGAAAGAGGTTGGAGTGCATAAAAGAGATATGCAATGACTATGTGAGGTTGGTTGTTCTAACTGAAAAATGATTTGAACTGTAAGAAAGGAAAAATTATAGTATGCGTAGTGTGAGATGAAACTCAGAGATGAGAAACAGAAGAAGAACAGATAGAAGCAGAGTAGATTCGCAAAACAGACAGAAGAAGAGAAGAATTTCAAAACAGACAGAATCAAGTCAAGCCAAGTATGAACAGAGAAGAAGAAAAGTGAAGCAGAGAAGAATTACAGAACAGAGAAGAAGTGGTAAGAATTGATATACCTGTATTGTTGGTTATTCAATCATATATTTACACTTAGGGAGGTAGGGTGGTGCTAGGGAGGAATGCGGTCCTCTGATATTCAAGTTGGTTCTTGAATATTGGAAGTTGTATCTTCCATCTAGTTGTGGATAGAAAACAAGGTGGCATGGAGGTGCTAGGGAAAACACAGAGTTTTCTATATGCAAGTTGGTGCTTGTATAAGTCCAGTTGGTGTTGGAACACTCAGGGAGTTGATGCTTCCTTCTATTGGGTGCTAGAGAAATAAGAGGTTTGGTGCTCTCAGCAAGTTGGAGCTTGTAAAATAGAGGTAGTAGCCTCACATTGAGTTGGTGCTAAAAGATAGATGATGTACAAAACTTAAAAGGATGCCTATCATTCGAAGAAGAAGAGGTTTTCTCCCTTTATGGGTTTCCTCATGAAAATATGTCTCTGTGTATATCTTATGTGTGACTTATGTTCATTATTTATGTTGTTCATATCGTGTATAATATTAATGGTCACTTCGAAGAGATTAAAAATCATGAATAAGTCATAAATTGTTTAAGCACAATAACAACTGATTCACCCCCCACTCTCAGTTGTCTTAGTAATTTCAACAATACATGACTAAGATAAAGAGAATTATGTAATTCAATGCAAGGTGCACTGAATAAATATGCATTGAGAATTGCACTCATGCATAGTAAGTGATAGAATTGTATACTAAATGAAATGGTTGAATATGTTTTGTAACTACATGCATATATATTATTGCATGGAAATAATTATACTAATGGCTGAAATGTTGCTAACTCATGAAGTTGAGAACATTTTAGGAACTGTTAAACATTGCAACAGGAAAGTTGCAAGCCAGGTAGTCACAGGAATAGAGACTACAACAAATTTATGTTCAGAAAATTGAAATAATAAACTTACTGTTATTAATTATGAACATGCATATGCATAGAATGATGAGTCATTCTATTTGGTCAAGTTGTTTGGTAATTGTGATTGAATTTCTAGGTGAAAACAATTATAAGATCATTGTATAAGGTGTTGTACATGTTGAATTATGATGTACAAAAAATACTGACAATTTGTTGGTTGTATGCAAGAGGAAGCATTACAGGAAAAATGGTATGCAGTTTGGTGTTTGTGGAAAACCACAAGGATGGATGCATTCATAATATGACAACAACCAACATGAATTATGAAATGGAATTTCCTGTTTTGGGGAAAAAGTTGAATTCCTTTTCAACTAAGTTGGAGTTCCTAAATGAATTATTTTATGTTTTCTCATGATAACTGCATGTGGGTGATGCAGATGAGATGATGTTGATTACAAAGAGTAGCTCGAGAAGATGTTGATTGGAAATATTTGAGGGCAGTTGGAACTCCGGGAGCCATGGTGCTCTGAGACTTCATGAGTCGGCCTGTTGCTGAAGCCCAAGGAAAGGGAGGTGTAGCAGCCAATGGACTGTGTGACACTGAAGGTGTACACTCCTGGGGTGGGACAAGCATGTGGGGAATGAGAGACCGTTGGTTGGAGTGTTGCTGAGGTTTGAATGGTTGGAGTGTTGTTGAGGTTTGGTACCTTGGCCTAGACCATGTGGATATGGATTGTGGACTACGACCATCTTGGAAAGCCATTTCCCCGATGGAGTCATATCCCTACTCAGGGGTGGAAGGTTTTCTCAAATCAAAAGATAAGTACAATTCTCTAATTATATTATGTTGTGTATGTTATCTACATGTTATAATGTTATTAGAATTGTCTGTATATACATATATATACATTGCATATATACTTGCATTACCTACATCCATGACTGTACATAATGTGTTTCATGTTTTATTACTTAAGAAATATATACATGATCCTAATCATGTGATTGATTGGAATGTGATCCAGGTGGAACAAGAAGGTGTCTTGCAAGTGCATCCTGTGCGCATATTGGACCGAAAAAGAAAACAACTCTGGAATCAAGCCATAAGGCTTGTAAAGGTCTAGTGGACCTGGTACGGTCCTGAGGACAAGACATGGGAGCACGAAGAGGTTATATGGGTAGAATACCCGCATTTTTTTGGAATATTTTGGAAATCTTGTTGATGCTATGTGAAAGTTGCAACGAAGACAATGAAAAAATAAGGGGAGGGGATTGTAATACCCCAAGGACGTGCCCCAACTGCATTATGAATTGTAATTATGTTATATAGGCTGGTGCGACAAGTTTATATAATATGGTGGGCTTATGTGTTTATTAGGCCAGAGAGCTTAAGTTTTGAAGGCTAAGAGCCTGATTTTTGTACATGTAATGGTGCACATTATTAATATAAAAACATCTCTGCATGTGGACCGACCACAATGACTGAGTGATGGGGGACTAAGCTTCCACAAAGTCTAGGTAAGGGAGAGGGGGATGAAAGGTTGGGAAGAGGGGATAAGCTTAGGAGCTTAAGTCCTTGGGAATAATAATTAAATATTATTCCAAAGCTGTGTAGATGTTTATGATTTATCCTAAGTTCTTGGAAGGGGGAACGTCTGAAAAATGGGGAGCATAAAGCCCTAGGGAGACAGGTGTCGACCTGGGCGCATGCAGTTAAAACCAGAGAAGTGAGCCATGTTGGGGGTTCGACCTCCCATTCTCCATCCTCCGTCTAAAGTCATGGGTGCCCATCATCGACCTCTGTTTTTGGTGTTTTGTGTTGGATCCTTCACCTGAACTGTGGAAGTCTCTACGTGTGATCTCTGTACACCCTCATGCATCTATGAAACCATAACCGTGAACCCATCCCATGTTACATGATTGAGAAACCTGAAGTTTCCTGGGTCATGTTGTGCTATCCCAGTGGGCTGTTGTGGCATCGTAGTTCCTGACCGTGTGAGGTTGCTTCCATTGACCGTGCATTACTGAGCCTTGCTATTATGTCCTCACTGTGTTGGAATTTGTCAAAGAAGAGGTTGCCAAACTTATGAGAAACTCTCTCCAGGTGAGAGAGTGGGTTGAGGAAGTAAGAACTCCTATAAGGGCTCTTGTAGCTCCTACAGAGATCTAAGACTTCTAGTTTGGTTTGTTAATGAAGCCCAAGGAAAGGAAGGTTTAACAGTCAAAGGACTGTCTTGGTGACAGTGAGGGTGTATAATCCTGGGGTGGGACAGGCATGTGGGGAATGAGAGTCTGTGAGTAGTGGGCGTAAGTGACTCCTGAGAGAGAATCCTTCCTCTGTGACTGTGTGTCTTATGTTGACCTTGCCTAGCCTAGGATTCTCTTTCCTGGTGGAGCTTAGTCCCAACTTGGGGGTGACCTACTGCTGAGAGTGATGAACAATGCGGTCTAAGACTGGGAGGTTCGTGGGAGGTTTGCACACAGTTGGTGGGATTACCATAGTTTCAAAGATAAGTATCAGTTTATGCTTAATATTATGTTTTGAATGCATTTGATGCTTATATGTTATTGTGTATTCTGTTGCGCATATGAGTTATTGTTAATGTCCTTGGTGATGTATATTAGCAGTAATCTTGTGCTTACTCTGTGTTGTTTGGTTAAATCTGTTAATTAGATTTAATAAGCATGTTTTATATATAAGTATGAGAATGTTCTGCGTAGTAGTATTGACCGGCCTATTGGTGGCCAGTGATGTTACAATCTGGTATCAGAGCTTTAAATGCTAAGTGAAGGTTGTGTTGGTAGCATTGCCCAGTCTTTGGAGGGCCGAGGATGTTACATTTTGGTATCAGATCTTGGTTACAACACTGAGCCTGGATGGGCCATGTTAGTGGAAGTTGAAGCAAGAAATTCAGAAAGAATTGTTGTCAAAGTAGACAAAATTTGAGTTCTGAGCCATTGTTTTCAATGCTGAGCATGGATGGGCCTGATAAGTGGTCTTCAGACCCAAGGTATCGAGTGGAAATTGTGTTGGAGGAACCAATCTTGAACCTTAGATGGTTCTGGAGCACCAAGGAGTTACATGGCCATGTTACGAAGCTCAGGGGGGGTAGCAGTAGAATAAAATTGCAGCTGTAGATCAGCTGTAAAGGAGAAGATCTGGATCATCGAATCCACGTCCAGAAACTTAGGAGAGCGCACAGAGGAGATCAAATCTGGACCATCAGATCTGAGTGTGTGAACTAATCATCGTTGGATCCAGAGAATTTGCACAAGGTTTAAAACCCTTTGGAGTTGCATAGGAGTGTGGAAATAGTGATACACGAAGCCCCGACATCATCAGGACCGTCCATCGAAAAGGACATGTAGCAGAGATCCACATACATCAGAGATTTGCAAGTGGAAAAGCCACAACAATCCTAACCATCCATCGAGAGGGACATGTGGAGAGTGATCAACCTTTGACTGACTCGTGACTTGAAAGGGTCAAAGGGAAAGTTAGTGAGAATTCGCGAAATGTGAATTCGCGATTGGATCACAACCATTGATCTAGGAGAGATCTAGACCGTTAATTGTCCAGGAAGAATTTTGACATTTCATGGATCGGGAGGAAGGAAGTGGAAAGTATTTTGACCTCGCAACACATGAAATCCCGATACGTGAAATCCCGATGAGATCTAAGTCGTTAGATCGTGGGGAAATCAGGACCATTGGATCAAGAAGAAGAGAAAATTGTAATTTCGAGAGTTTGGCTATTGGGAGAAGTGGGATGTGTTGATGCACAAACTCTCGAATCTTGAAATCATGAATTCCCAATGAGCCAAAGTAGTGAGTCAGGTTGACTTCACTAGGATGGACGAGGACACATGGGATGTGTTCCACGTGCCAGTGGGTCTCGAAGAAAAAAGTAGAAGCAGTGGGGCCGGATGGTGTCGCCTAGAGTAACATGGACCTTATTAAGAGAAACATGTGTCACCACCATGGTTGGTGACATCTGTGTTGTGGCCTTGGTGACTAGAAAGGTCGGAAGTTCGAAAGTCAAGAGTTGGAGAGGGAAGCGAGTATGAGAACCTCAAGGACCAAAATCCTGAAACCCAAAACCCCGAAGTCCCGATGAGAGAACCTTGATGATCTAGTGCTTGGTCACGACCCAGGGTCGCATGGGTCAGGGGCTGAATGAACAGGGGCTAGTGCCCAAAAAATGTGTTAAAGAAGGGAAAAGGATTAGAAAGGAAGAAGGTGGGTTTCATCTAGTTCAAACCTGCATTAAAAAAACACTGAAGACCTAGAACTTTTTGATAGGGTCCAATAAAGATATAAGAGCCATTAGCTTAGATAAAATAGATTGTTTCAAAAGAGGTTCATTGGAAAATAAGCACAAGTTTTAAAGGATCATAACTTTCTGCTCAAGGCTCATAATTGAGCAAGGAAGCTGTGATTGGGAAGGTCTCAGAAAGAGGAATCCAGATGTAATGGTTACATTAAAACTTAAAAAGTGATAGAGATGTCTTTAGATAGAAGAAAGAAGGTGAGAGAGAGAGTTCTTGGTCTTTAGATGAATTTTCATTGTAATGTGTCTGTGAAAGATAGGAGTTGTAGTCATGTTTATTTATTTATTTTTATCTGAAATGAATAGAACAGAGAAAATTGATCCAATTGTACAGTGTTGATACTATTTCATAGTTTACTGTTATTATGTGTTTTGTGGATGTATGATTTTCTTGGTGAGTGAATGATTTTGCGAAGAAATTGAATAAGTTTAAAGTGTTCTCTTCTATAATATATGCAAGGTGTGCATATTAAGCGCAATGAGTGCGTATAGAGGAAATTTATTTTTAGAAGGGCCCAAGAAGACGAGCGTAGAGTGTGCCAGGAGGGCACCATAAAGTATTTTGGATGACATAGAAGGGTCGAGTCCCTTTGAGACTAAGTAAGTTAAAAGCTTAGGGTGAAACAATGCAAGTTTGCACGCAGAGCACAAGTGTATACCAGGGTGAAGTTAAAATTTAATTAACAGAAGCTTGGGAGGGAAAACACTGTCGAAGCCTTTGAAATATTCAAAATCCTTCAAGTTAGGGAGGAAGTCAAGTCCAGAAGAATTGACGCCAAGATATTTGGCAAGAATTCATTGAGAACATGAACGGATGGTAGGAATCCTTGGAGGGAGAAGCGCTGATAGCCGTGCGTCGTTAGATCAAAAGAAACTGTGAGAAGGATAACATTGAGAGTCATTCAACACTCGAAAGCTCAAGAGAGGTTGCAAACCATTGATCTAAAGGAAGATTGAACCATTGATTCCTTTCATCGGGAAATCAGAAATTGAGAGTTGGGAGAATAGAGGAAGTTTCTCTCGAAAATCCTGAAATGCGAAAATCTGATTCGTGAGAAGAGATCTAGACCATTGAATCACGGCGAGTGTGAGTTGTTGATCCGACGCACTTAAATTTCATGAAGTCGAAAGTTGGAAAGGGGAAGAGAACTGTTTTATGATTTCATGAACCGCGAAGTCCCGCTTCACGAGAAAGGATCCACACCATTGAATTACGAGGAGTTGTGAGTCATTGGATTTGACTCACGTGGATTTCAAAAAACTAGAGATCGAAACAAAATAGGGGAACTGTTTTTCGAAACCTTGAAATGCAAATTGCCGATTTGCGAGGAATTGATTTGGATCGTCGAACTCGGAAAGATATGGATTGTTGATCTGAGGTGAACAGGGTTCGAGAGTTCGGACCTCAGGAGAAAGGAGGAGAGCTAATCCTCAAAGTTCATGAAGGGTAAAGTCCTGTAGCGCTCGGAAGCAGGGCCCCAGGTCATAGCTAGAGGTCACACCGATGGATGTTAAGAGAAGAGATAGTACGCGCTAGACTCTTATTTCATATTTCGGGGATAGAGAGAGTTGAGGGTGACTCATATCGAAAAAATCGGTACGTGAAATCCTGAAACACCTTTTGGATAGGTGCGTGGTCAGAGTTGGTGGTCACGTAGAGGAATCTTGCGCCCATCGCTAGTTCTCACCGGTGAGGTTTCACACAAGGCCTGTGGATTTGTTTTGTGGAGGTTCTAGTAGGGACCTGAAGATTTTCCCCGGCTTCAAGAGTTGAAGATCCATTGACCGAGAGGTCAGCAAACCTCATTGAGGTGGGGTCATTGCGTCAAAAGTGCTTAGGGAAGGAATAATCATGCACACTGATCAAAATGGGAGCACAAGAAGATTCAGGAATCCAAGAATATATGAATACTTCTAGGATCAGTAAGAAAAGGTTTTATAGGGAGAAAGAAGTTGCTGCAATTTTTGTGGCAGCAAGTATGTTATGGCTGGTTGGGTAAGCTAGAGGAAATAATGCTTGCATGTCTTCAAGTGTTGTTGGTGATGTTGTTGCACAAGGAAGGAAGCAATAGAGGGATGAAGTGTTGGTTATAAGTTTGATAAAAGAAGCATGAAATCTTCTATTGCAATCATATATTCAGGCAGTATAAAATTTATTAATGGAAGTCATGCATGTATGAGTTTTTATTACTCTTTTTGCATAATTGCTGAAAGGAAATTTAGGTAAGAATTTCCTCAGCCAGAGTTATTATATAAAATCACATGATTATATTATTGAATGCATACCACTAGATGTGGTAAAGGTTGGAGGCCTATATTAATTCAAAGGTTTTTAGCTTCTAAATGCACACACAAACATAATACAATGTCATGTTAATTTGGTTATGGGGTAATAACCAAAGAAAATTAAAAGATAAGAACTTGTTATAAGATTGAATGCCAATAATCTAGTCATGTACACGACTAGGGCATGGTTGGATATGGCAAGGTACAAATATGGATAGGTTATGAGCCACACAGGTACTAAAAGCTTCCTACTTTTAAATAAAACTTGGGCTGCAACCTTTTTTCTAGCACTAATGAACACCACGAAATTATATTCTTGGTATAGTGTTCTGATCGAAAAGGAAGGCATCCAATTAATTGGGAAGACAATAGGAAGTGTGTGGAGAATGTGTCAACACATTGACCAGAATTCTAACTAATGGATGGTGAGATACATGTTGGCATGTTTACAGACAGAGGCACAATATGCTTGTTGTCATTTATGGTAAGATTAGAGATCAACATGATGATGAATCATCATGACGATGACGAACAAGAGAAAGTGGAAAGATCAGCAGTGCAGCGATGATGGCATGGAAAGATTAGAAGTGTAACAGGGAAGAGAAACAGTAATCATTGGATTACCCATTCTGAATTCCCGATGGTCGTTAGATGTGAATTCAGATAGGAGGAGTGTGCAGAAGAGGAGAACATATTTGAGGCATCATATCTGAGTGTGAGGACCGACCGTCGTTGGATACAGAAGAACGAGCATGACCTTTAAGTGCAAGATGAAGTGGGATTACAAAGTCCCGAAAGCAGAGGGGTCGTCCATCATCGAGGAGGACACATGGTGAGCAATTGGAATTTCGATGACTTACACATTATATGAGTCAAAGGAGCATGGTGTGGGAACTCGCGATACACGAGATCATGAAACAATCTTGGCCGTTGAAGCCAGAGGACACATGACAAGCGATTAGCATTTCACTGACTTGCACATTGGAGGAGTCAAAGGAGCATGGTGTGGGAACTCGTGATGTGCGGAGTCACGAAATGAAGCGCTTGAATATTTGGCCTATGGTCTTAGCCAAGGTCACATCGTCAAAGGTTAAAGGAGGGAGCTAGCCTAGCTAAGCTCCATTTCGGAGATCACGACATGGGAGAGTTGAGGCAGCTCGAAGTTGGATCAATCGAAATGCGAAATTTCTAAATCTCTTTATGGATAAGTGCTTGGTCACAACCAATGATCACAAGAAGGGAAGGAGCTAGTTGCTAAGCTCCATTTCAGAGATCGTGACATGGGAGAGTCGAGATGCCTCGTCACAGGATTATCAAAATCGCGAGTTGTGAAGTTCTTTGTGGATAGTCTCTTGGTCACAATTGGTGGTCATATGAGAGGAAGGATCTATTTCAGCTAAGCTCAATTTCAGAGATCATGACGTGGGAGACTCGAAAAGTCTCATCAGAAGATTTTCGATACGCGAAATTGCAAAGAGCCTGTTGGCGTAGCCGGTGGTCATCGCTAGTGGGCACATGAAGGAAGGAGCTTGGAAGTTGCAAGGATCCATTTCATGATCGAGAGTTGGAAGAGTCAGAGTGACTCACAACAAAATTCGTGAAACGCGGAACTGCGAAGTGCCTTTTGATTAGGCCTGTGGTCACAGCCAGTGGGAATATGGGATAAACATGAGACCCTACAGATTTAATCCAACAGTGTTGGTTATTTGGGAATCTGATTGAAGGGCTACTATTTCTCTTCACGATTAATTGTTCAGTTACGATTCAGTTAGCTGAATTGAATCATGATTCTTAGACAGTTGGCGTTTCAGTTGTGGAGGCATTTTTTCCCGAGGATATTCGAGGTGTAATAGAAGATGTTGGAGTGCACAAAAGAGATATGCAGTGAGTGTGTGAGGTTGGCTATTCTAACTGAAAAATGAGTTGAAATATAAGAAAGGAAAAATTATAGTATGCGCAGTGTGAGATGAAACTCAGAGATGAGAAATAGAAGCTGAACAGACAGAAGCAGTGCAGATTTGCAGAACATACATAAGAAGATCAGAATTGCAAAATAGACAGAAGCAAGTCAAGCCAAGTATGAACAAAGAAGAAGAAAAGTGAAGTAGAGAAGAATTACAGAACAGAGAAGAAGTGGTAAGAATCGATATACCTGTATTGTTGGTTATTCAATCATTTATTTACACTCAGGGAGGTAGGGTGGTGCTAGGGAGGATTGTGGTCCTCTGATATTCAAGTTGGTTCTTGAATATTGGAAGTTGTATCTTCCATCTAGTTGTGGCTAGAAAATAGGGTGGCGGGGAGGTGCTAGGGAAAACACAAAGTTTTCTGTATGTAAGTTGGTACTTGTATAAGTCCAGTTGGTGTTGGAACACTCAGGGAGTTGATGCTTCCTTCTAGTGGGTGCTAGAGAAATAAGAGGGTTGGTGCTCTCAGCAAGTTGGAGCTTGTAAAAAAGAGGTAGTAGCCTCACATTGAGTTGATGCTCAAAGATAAATGATGTACAGAACTTAAAAGACTATTTATCATTCGAAGAAGAAGAGGTTTTCTCCCTTTATGAGTTTCCTCATGAAAATAATCATCAAAGATAAGTTTCCTATTCCTGTCATTGATGAATTATTAGATGAATTACATGGATCAAAATTCTTTACTAAGTTGGATGTTCATTCGAGATATCATCAAATCAAAATGAGACAGGAAGACATTCCTAAAACAACTTTTAGAACACATGAAGGTCATTATGAGTTTTTGGTTATGCCATTTGGACTTACTAACGCACCTTCAACATTTCAAATATTGATGGATTATATTTTCAATCCCTTATAAAACGTGTGTTAGTATTTTTTGATGACATACTAATCTACAAAAAATCTTGGGAAGAACATGTACAACATGTTGATTGAGTATTACAAATATTGGAAGAGAAAAAACTTTATGACCATGTCTTTGGGGTTAAATAAGTGGAATATTTGGGTCATATTGTATCTCATGAAGGTGTAAAAGTGGACCCTAACAAAATTAAAGCTATGAGGGAATGGTCAATTCCAAAAACCTTGAATAAGCTTAGAGGATTCTTAGGGTTGATAGTATATTATCACAAGTTTGTCAAGAATTTTAGTCAAATAGTGGCACCTCCAACAACATTATTAAATAAGGAAGCATTTTCTTGGACCAAAGAAGCAACCAAAGATTTTTAAAAACTTAAGGAGGTTATGTGTAAAACCCCCTATCCTGTCCATACCGAACATTACAAAAACATTTATTGTGGAGCGTGATGCCTCAGGCCATGGATTTGGTGTAGTTTTGATAAATATTGTTTGCACACGATTAGTCCGGAATTATGAAGAAATTTGCATTGTGCACACCAGGCATAAGAAGAAAACAAAAATACTTTTAAACAATAACACAAGAAAAATAATAACGTAGGAACAGATAGAGACAAAAAACTCACAAAAAATAGAAAAGTGATCAACCTCTCCTCACATGCAGTTGAAAAAGATGAGCTGAGCGTCCTTGTGAAAGGATTGAATTTTGCGATCTCACCTACCTCCGTCCTAGTAGACAATCTTATCTGTAGCATATAGTATAGTATAAAGAACCTAACGGACGAGGACAAGGGACATGTTCGATAGGACTGTGCCTTCATCTTAAGAAACTCGAAACCCCCAAAGAGCAACATCATTAAAGAAGAAAGGTGAGCCATCACGAACCTTAGAAATAATACGAACTTGGATATCCCCAGAGATGATAAAGGTGGTGCCACATAAGTAATGAATCAAGCATATTACAACACAAGAATGATTGAGCACTTGTCTCAATGTGGAGCTAAAAGAAGCTTCCCAGTAACCCTATTGGAAAGATCATGAAAGAAGTTAAAATAGCTATAAAAAACTACAGCCTAGATGAAAGAGTAAAAAAGTGACTTCTCCCGAATAGTGAGATTACCTCAAGAATCTATGGGCTACCTAAAATTCACAAAGACAGGGTTCCCCTTAGACCTATAGTAAACACAATAGGCCCACCCACTTACGAATTGGCCAAGTATGCAGGAAAAATCCTCAGCCCCTTAGTAGGTGATATAGACTCCTTCATTAAGGAATCTAATGATTTCGTCAAAATCATCAAGAATGAGACAATAAAACTTGAGGACATCCTTATTAGCTTTGAAGTTGTCTCCCTCTTCACCAAGATCCCACTAGATGAAGCCATCCTGATTGTTAATGAAGTGAAAGACCCGAAAACAAAAAAACTAGAAGAGGTTTGTCTCCGATCCACATTTTTTTAGCTATCAATGTGAATTCTATGAACAAACAAGCGACATAGCCATGGGATCCCCACTTTCTCCCATTGTCGCCAATATTTTCATGGAAAACTTCGAGAAAAAAGACCTAGATTCCTTTCCTCTTAAACCATTATGATGGAAGATATTTGTTGACGATACCAACGTACTTTGGTCCCATGGTAAAGACGAACTAGATAAATTCTTCCAACATCTCAACAATATCTCTAAAGACATCAAATTCACAATGGAACTTGAGGAAAATGGTAGCATTCCCTTCCTAGACGTACTGATCAAAAGGAAAGAAGATGGGAGTCTTGGACATAAATTCTATAGGAAAAAGACCCACACATAAAACTACCTTCACACTAGCTCTCATCACCACCCAACCCAGAAGTTAGGCATCCTCAACACTCTAGCCATGAGAGGCTTAAGAATTTCCAATAACGATAACCTAGTTGAAGAAAAATATCACCTCTGTAGGGCTTTCAAGAGCATAGGATACAAGGACAAAGCCATTAAGAGAATGATAAACAAATCCCTAGGTAGAGAAAGTAATGGACCTAAACCACCGAACAACCAACCCCTCGGTACTTCAACCTACCTCCCTTATATCCAAGGAATAACTGATAATATTTCCAATATCCTGAGAAAGAAAGAGATTAAGACCTCCTTTAAACCCTTAGAAACCATCAAACAAAATGAAATCCGTTAAATATGAACCCGACCATAGGAAATGCAAAGGATTTTACAAAATAGAATGCTCCTATGGTAAATGCTACATAGGAGAAACTGGTCGCTCCTTTCATATTAGAATCAAATAACATGGAGAAGATGTAAAAAATGAACGTATACACACCTCATCTTTAGCCGAACACTCGTTTTCTTCCAAACACCACATACTCCTAGAAGACACAAAAATTTTAGCCAAGGAAGATCACTTCTTCAATTGCAGAATCAAAATATCTGTTGAAATCCTTAAACACCCTAACGACTTGAACATGTATAATGGCCTCGAAATCAGTGAAAATTGGATTCGTTTGATCACTTCTTCAAATGCAGAATCAAAGAAGCTATTGAAAATTGAAATGATTAAACACCCTAACAACTTGAACATAGATAATGGCATAGAAATCAACGAAAAATGGATTCCTCTGATCCAAGACAAATGTACCAGGTAATCTACTCTTTAAACCCTAAAACCTAGATTCCTCTATCTAAACTAAAACAACTTTTCATTATTAATAACCCTAAAACCTATGTTTCAATATTAACCACCTTTCCTTTTCCCTCAAAACCTTAAATCCTATAATTGATATTACTCTAACAAATAAAATAATTGAAAATAAAAATAAAACAATAATTAAATATAAATAAAATTGATTCTAATCATTACATCATTAAACTATTACCTTAACACAATTAAATAAAACTAATAATCAAACACAATTGATATCATTAATAATCATTACTTGAATACAATTAAGAACCATTACTTTATAATAATCAATTTTACCCTAAACACATTTATAAAAATCTAAGAAATTTATTCTAAAAATAACATTAATAAAACTTTATAAATGATATATTAAAATTAATAATAATTTTTTTTACAAGTAATTAATAATTTAATAAAAAAACCCTAATGCTTTTAATGAAAATTTTTAGGTTTTTAGAGTCGACTTCAAAATTGTAGAATCCTCCTGTAGGTTTACTATATATCTTCGCTCTCCAGGTTTCTCTTTACCCAGGCTTAGTGGTATAAGAGTATTGTTGTATGAGTAATTCAATTCATGGGATATAATACACATTATAATCTTCATTTCTACAATCACAACTTTATTAGATAACAATCTGAATGTTGGAATCAATATTATAAAGATTAATTGTGAACATAGACTTTTGCAATTGTTTATTTTTCATGTACTTTGAATTTGTGTGATTGCTTTTTCAGTAGTGTGTTAATTAATATACATAAGATTTCTTGATTGGATTATAAAACTAACTTGTGTAAACAAAGTAAATGTTATAGATACATATTTTCATAAATACACTTGTAACCTAAGTTTCTACAATTAAAGACTAGAATAGTAATTGGTCCCAAGATAACTCTTGATGTGGATTAATCCTTAATAACATCTATTTCAACTATTTAGGCTCACATTAGGTTTATTAACTCATCGGATTTTGACCGTTAAATTAATTGATTATTCATATATAATACCTACACCTCGAAAGATTACACATCATGTTTCATAATCAATTGTCAAAGAACTTAGGTAGATAAGAGTAACATTTTGGCGTCGTTGCCATGAAGCTTCTACAAGAATTAGTTTAAGAAAGCTATAGTTTTTTTTTCCTTTATTATTTTCAATATCCCATATACAAAAGAAAAAAAAATATACATAGATTTTTTTTTCATTTTATTTTTATATATGCATTTAGGACAAGGAGGACTAAACATGGTAAGATAAGAGGTAAGAACTTGCACATTCACTTTAGTGAGTCTTTACAAGTCCCAGTCATGCATATTTTGTATGAATAAGTTAATTAGGCCAAGAGATAGAAAAAGTATATTTGTTTGAATAAACCCCCCCCATTACTAACTTACCTATAGAGAGGAATAAAGAGAAAATATTGTTGTACAAAGTTGGAAAAAAAAAAGACAGTATGAACATGCAGTGTAAAACCCAAAAGGGTGGACTAAAGAATTTTGGGTGTTCTAGTAAAATCAAATGGTAGATGAAGCTAAATCCCATATAGAAGGTGGGAACAAAAGAGGAGGTAGAGAAATAATAGACACATATGGGCAAATAATAGGAGGAGAAGGAAGAGCAGGAGCAAATGGAGAAAGAATAGGAGGAACAAATGAAGAAACAGAAAGAATAGAATATCAAGACAAAGATGAGGAAGTAAATTTTGGATTTCCTATTTTGGATACAACTGCAGCCTTTGGTAATGAATTCAAAATGAAGAATATTCCACCATTGGTTCTTCCATATTTCTATGGTATAGAAACTGCAAATCTTGATGCCTTTCTTTTCGAATTTGATATTTTATGTCGCATGGTTATATTGATGATACACAAAAACTTCGGTTATTTCCTGCTACTTTAAAAGGAGTTGCATTGAAATGGTTCAAGGGATTAGGAGAAAACACTATTTCACATTGGAATACCATGTGTAAAATATTTCTTAAAAAATACCAAGTATATTGAATATCTAGAGATTCTAAAGAATATATTTTTGGAATGGATCAACAAGAAGAATAAATTCTAGAGGATTACTTAGAGATATTTTTATATAATTTCAAAAATACAAATACATCTCTTTGAATTTTGATATCATTTGTACAATATTTTCAAAGGGAATTTAAGAAGAATTTATAGATGTACTTAACTTCATGGGATCCAAAGATATTTCTTATTTACCATTTGATCAAATTTCTGAGTTATGCAGGAAATATTCGAGTGGTAAGGCTAAAGCTGGAAAAAGGACATAGAAATGTTCTTTCTAGAGTTACTAAATCGCATGTAGGAAGTAAAACTAGAATGGAGATCGACAATCTATTATAAAATTTTAAAATTGACCTCCTTGGCACTCTTAGTTCACAATTTGATGCATTTAAAGATAAGAAAAAACAAGAGGAAGAAAATGCAGTTTTATCTATTTTCTATTCTCAATGTAGAAAAAACCATTAAGATAATGTCCATTGAATAAGATTCAACTTTTTGGTATTTTTGGAGAGAAACATTCAATAGAAAATTTCCCTTTGCTTGTCAGGCTTAAGGAAATCTATGACGGGGAAAGCGAGACAACAGAGTCACTTTGTTCTATTATACCTAGGTGACCTTGGCAACCATGAGAAAAAGGTATGCCTCAAGGAACTACACAAAAATTCCTACATTTTGTAACATCCCTAGTTTTAATCCCCACAAATTATAATGTAATTGAATAAATGTGATTTAGGTTGGTGAGCCAATGTGTTGGGGCGAAGAGCTCATATTAATTTAGTGTGGTCGGGGTATGAATTGTATATTATTAACATTGAAATAATCAATAAAATTAATAATCACTGGTTGCAATATGAGAGGGGAGAAAATGATGGGGGGATATGATTCCATAAGAGAGAGGGGATCCAAGGGGAACTTTATGCATGGGTATTAATCCAAACCCACATTCCTAAAATTATTATCATTACATATAACCTTCTATTTTGTTGTTGAGTGTTCCCAAAGCCAATCATTCAATTCATTTTAAGAGGGTGGGTGTGAGAAGTCACATCCCTTAGTTATTGAAGAGCATGGTCATGAGTACAATCATCCTTGGGAAGAGTGAGAGTTAAGAAAGAAATGGAGAAGAAGGGAAATTCGTATACAGAAAATGAACAAGTTTTGCATGGAGATTTTGGGGATCAAGAGAGGAGTTGAGGGCTGGGAAGAGAACTAACCATGTTTTTCTTGAATGAAGCCATGGTTTTGCTATGTTTTATGATGAGAGAGAAGCCTATGCGCTTGTAAAACGAGATGTAATCATGTAGTGCATTTTCCTATTGAGGAAATAGTTCAAGATCTCTGCGAAGGATTCTGTGAGCACTCCTAAAGAAGCTAAGAGTTCCTGTAGTCCCGAGGTGAGATATTCCCAACCGACCAAGTTCACTGGAAGCTCTGATAAATCAATGGTATAGTATGAGGGTCTATAAGCAGTGAAGGGGGTACATTCATTGGGTTGTGCAATTTTTGGGGAAGAGAGTTGGAGGATTGGAACTATTGTGCGAGTAGAACCTAGGTTTATTGGTTGTTGTGTGTGGAGAGTGGACAACCAAGAGGGATGGATCTCCTTGTGGACTCATAGCCTTAGCTCGAGGGTGTCCTTCTGTTGACATAAAAATTAACAACAACACCTATGGCTGGGAGGTTCATCCTTCGTACACAACTAGTTGGTTAACTATTATAAGATAAGTTTTCTATTGTTTTTATAATGACATTTCATTGTGTAAATGTTTTATATGAATGTTGTGTGTTTTTTATTTTTCTTGAGCAATTTTATTCATATTTTTGTTTATGTTGTATATGCATTTAGAATTATCGTATAAAAAATGGTTAAATCTGTGTGTGATTTGTAGCTGGTACACTAATTGAAATTAATTATAAGGAAATCTAAATTTTAGATGTGTATTAAGCATGTAATGTTCCTCAATTGGACTAGGGTACATTACACATTTTATAATCAAAATACTTCTCAAATAACATGGAATGCTCCTACACCTTGGAAAGCATGATCTCCTCAATAATGACAAAACCAACCCCATCAACAGGGTTGGAAAATATCTACTTATGGAAGCCTCCCCCCTTACCATTTTCAACGACAATTCCCACAATATCCACAACAATATCAGCCCCAACAATTTGTACCACAACAATATCAACAACAATATCCGACATAATTTCTACAATATCCATTACCATTGCAACAAACATATTCTCCTCTTCCATCAAAACCACAAATAACTTAATCATAGCCATTAAAACTCACATATAATCAATAACCTCATATACCTACTCAATTACCTTCCCAACCAGTGCCAAATATTAATAACAAAATGGATAAACATGTTCACAATGTTGAAGTAGACAAATTTCCTACACATTTAATTTCCCTCGTGTAATTACAGGAAATCCATTTACATTATGGAAAGGTAGTCAACCAAAAATATATTGTAATTATAGAAGAAGATGAGAGGGAGGAAACTCCTACTCATTATGAAAATAATGAAATTGTAATAAAACAACCCATTTCTAAAAATGAACAACCTTAATCATCTAAGTCACCACCTTTTCCAGGGAGGTTAACTATAGAGAAACTAGAGAAACTATAAATTCCTTGTGAGTTTGACTTTTTAAATGAACTTAAAACCATTTGTATTAAAATTCCCTTGTTGCATGCTATGAAATATATACCAATTTATGAAAATACGATCAGATAATTATGCATTAGAAAACCTGGAAGGAAAAAGAGAGATTTGCCAACAATTCAAGTTATTGGGAAATTAACAAGTGTTATGACAACTCAAGTCATTTCAAAAAAATAGTTTGATCATGGAATTCCAATTGTCACAATCTTTATCAACAATTTTTCTATCCCATATACTATGATTGATTTAGGTGCAACTATCAATGTCATGCCAATGGAAACTATGGAACATCTAAAACTTGGCAATCTTCAAACAACACCTACAGTGTTAGAATTAGCTGATATATCAAGAATTAAACTTGAAGGTATCACTAAGAGGACTTATTCTTTGAGGACACTTGCGTGCAAGTGATCCGGGTCATTATACTATTGGCTATTTTGATTATGATTATGAGACATTTTGGATTTGATGATATGTTATTTTTGTTGTGTTTACATCAATAGGTGTTATTGACTGGGTTCTCCTAAGTGTGGAGGGCTCTAGACGTTGAGAATGTAGAGGCATTGAGGAAACTCCCAGGACTCTGGATCGAGTCGGGGAGTGGACTGTTAGGGTTTGAATGTTTTTGATGTGAAATATGTACATATGATTATATATTATGATCTTGATTGTTATAGCTGAAATGATTCGTTGATGGATGCAAGCTAATGATAACTTACTGACCAGACTCACATTTGGAGTAAAGGGGTCATGCACAACAACCATAGACATTGAGGGAGAGGTGTGGCAGTAGCCCTGCCAAATCCTACTAGCACTCCTGCCGTGGCTCGAACTATAGGTTAACTATTACCTAGTTCGAGAGACTTGCGATGCCGTGAGGGCATACTGTGAAAGTTGCTCGTGATGATTCTAAGAGGAGCACAATAATGTAGGGTCCTTATTCCTTAGAGGCCCTTAGTCTCCCACAAGATCACCTTACGAAGTATTGACTCCAGTGGTTTGACGTCTACCAAATTCAGTCAAGAGGCGAGTGGCACCCTTGGAGCATGTAGTGCGTCTTGAAGGGCACATCGTGCAAAGAAAATGGAAAGAGGCAAGTGGCACCCTTCGAGCATGTAGTGCGTCCCAAAGGGCACGTCGCGATTTTAACTGGTAAGTTAATAAACCTAGTGCCTAGAAAACTATGCCTCCTTAGGACTTGGTCGACCTTAAAATGAATGATGTGATAAGTAAAGTTTAATAACTAATTTTTTCCCTTAAGAACTGTCACCAAGCCTAGTGAATTGAAAAACTTGGTCTAGGTAGAAACTTAGAACAAAAAAAAATAAAAAATTAGACATATAACATGAAGGGGGTAAAGCAAATTCAAGCATTAATAATTAAAGTGGAAATTTTAATAAAGGTTTAATTAATAAAAGGGGTATTTGGTTGTTTTTGTCTAAACCTACTAATTTTGAACTTAGTTAAAAAAATGGGAAACTTTAAGAAAAATGGAAACTTAAAGAAAAGGGGGAAACCTAAGGAAAAGGGGAAACTTAAAGAAAAAGGGGAATGTCTAACTTAGTATGGAATCTAGCCTTGGAATTTTCTATTTATGAAATCAACTAGGAATTAAATAAGGTGTAAGTCATTTAATAATTGTAAGGGAATAATGGGACATCGAGGATCATTTTTAGGAATGCTTTTAGGTGGGTGAGGGAAATAGACAAATTTAATTAATTAATAAATTGATTTTCTGGTGAAACTAGGGGATCGGGTGACATGTGTATGGGGGAGGTTTTTCGAAATTAATTAAATGAAAAAGGAATCTAATGAGGGTTTTGGGAAACTAATGACTAAGAAAAATCTATAAAAAGGATGGCGAAGGAGGAGTATGGATCACATCTGGTTTGCATAACGTCACACTGCCAAATTTTATCTTGACTAAGTTTCTTTTGTGGGAGTTGGGATACCCAGCCTGGGTAACGAGTGGTAGCTCAACCTTGCGAGGTGAGCTGGGAGCTAGAATTCTTTGGTATTGTGTGCGTGGCCCCTTTGCAGCTCGAGGGGCTCAGGGGGAAGAAGAGTACCCCTAGCATTGGCTGGGAGGTATCGGTTAGGTCTTCACGGTCAACAAGCAGGAGACAAGAGGGAGCGCAAGCGTGGAATAACAACCTTTGACTCTTTGTCTCCACTTACAATAATCCTAAACTAAGATTGTACTCATGAAGTTTCAATTTAAATGTAGTTAATTTATATTGCATATTCATTGCTGGGAAATTTTATTCAAGGATTTATATTTTTACTGAGATTTAATTAAGCATGTCGTTGCGGTAATCCCGTATTTTTATTCGTTCCTCCATGAGAAATTTTCCCAACCTTATGATTTCATCATTATGTTATTGTCTCATTTTCTCCTTGGAAAACGCTTGCTTGTAACTTATTGGATTGATCCTTTCTTATCTAACTGAATTCCTCCCAAGCGAAACCCACACTCTGATTCAGTGGTTACATCTGATATTTTATGGCACCTTCACACAAAATTTTTATCTCTGCCCCAAAAACGATTTTGCTGTCAGCCTTTTGATGTATAACTAATTTAAAAGTTATTCTCATCCTTAACCACGATTTCTTACTCTCCAACAAAGTCTTCCTCTACGATTTCACATTCTTCTCTGCGTTTTTTTTTTTATTGTTTTTAATCCAAAGAAAATTGTGTTTTTGTCTTCTGTTCCTTTATCTTTTTAAGTTATTAGTCTTTTCCTAAGCAGTTGATGAGGAGTCGAATCGTTTGTCTTTCACTCTGGTGTTAAAGATTTAGATTCAAATGCCCTTCTTTCCTATGCATGGATAATAAGTGTAGGATTATTCTTTTACCAACAAGGGATACTCTCCTGGGCATTTATTCCCTCCTTAGCCTCTGCGATTATTGTGATTTACTCTCTGCAATTCATTTTTAATTTTTCCAGCAAATCCATCGCTTGTATAGCGAAAATACCTCTTCATTTTTCTGCGATTAATGTTGTTTTTACTCTCTACAATTCGTTTTTAATTTGCCCAACAAATCCATTGCTTGTACAATGAAAATTCCTCTTCATTTCTTTGTGATTATTGTTTTTTACTCTCTGCAATTTTGTTGTTATGCCCAACATTAAATCTGGGTAATTTACTCCATCCCCAACGGATCCTCCCTCAACAAATTCGTTGGGACCCCTTTGCGTTTTTCCTTGTCTTCCTCAACGATTTTGCTGGCACGCCCTTGCATTCCATGGTGGTGAATGCCAACAGGGTGAAACCCTGGGAGATCCTCCTGCAACTCTATGTTCCCACTTACGTACCCAGTTTGCGGAAGACAACAACGAAGTAAAACATTAGCCTCCCCTTTACATTTAAAAATAACTGGTGGGTGTGTGAACTAGAGTAGGCAAAAAGCTTTAGTTTGGGTATGACGTGGGATGGATTTTGGGATTTGATATTACCACCGTTAAGCCTTAATTTTAGATTCTACATTGATGCTTAGAACACAACCCTTTTTACCTCTGAACGAGAGTAATTCAAGATACACTGATACAACCTTTTTTCCCATTTAATGTTAGAGCATACACTTGTCAACAACGTTGTAGATGACCATGCAGATTATGGAGATTTAAATTAAATGGTTAGATGAGATTATGTTGTATTATTATGTTAAATAATTTTTACTGTCTTTGATTGAGAAGTGGCTTTGCACAGAATCCATAGGAGTGTTATTTATTCTTGATGGTTCATGATTAGATGGACTAAATCTATTTTCGGGTATTTGGATTCAACATAGAATGTTCACTTCCTTTCTATTCATGTTATTTCAATAGTTTAAATGTTTTCAACTTACATGGGAAGGAATTGTCATACACATTTTTGTAATGTTTTTATACCAATTTTGAAATGGTTATGATACTTAGGTTACGTACCTGATATGAACTTTATGTACATTATAGATACGAGTTATGTGATATCTTGAGATTTGTATTTTTGAGAAGTTTTGACAACGATTATGTCCATAAGGAAGTATATGTTTAGAATGTATGTCTAGTGAAGAGACCAATTATGAGGCTTTCAAATATTTCAAACAAAGAATCCTTTATAGGATGTTCTCCTAATGGACTATGCATATGATGATTGTGTTTTATTTTCATCCAGATTATAATTTACAAAATTTATAAGTAAAATAATACCAATTTAAAAGTGGATCCAAGATAGTAAATATCGGTTCTTAAATACATGTTGAATGATGAATAGTTTTTCCTCTTTAAGCATGATTGACCCTTAGCGAAACCTATTTTAGGAAATGGTTATCCCAAGTCTTTTACCTATGAATGGATCCCTTTTAATTTAAATATTTAATTCATTAAATTGTGTAAATGGAAGTTAACGATGTTCACCATTAAATTGAGGTGTCACTCCATCTTGCTTAGCGACTCCATTAATGTTTTATAAGGAATAATTCCATCATATTTTTATCTTACCAATGTGGTTACAAGTTAATAGGTGGAAGAATCCTATGGTAAATAGAATTGCACCTCAAGTTGGTTATTGTTGGATAGATGGTGTATGGCAGATATCTTTTGCACGCTCATAAATTTAAGGTTAATTAAAGTATTGTCTAATATTAGATTATTTGGTGGTGAACGACGAAAGGCCACTAATGTTCGGATAATGTTATTTAGTTGTGCACCATGAATTGTTGATTCTTTGATTGTTAATTCTCGCTCGCATTGAAGGTTCGTGTTACATGTGTCAGTTGGTGTTGTTGCGTTTGTTTTATTGAGGATTTTCTTTTAGCTTGTAGGCATTGTCTTGCTTGTGTCGGGCGGGATGTAGACACCTCCTTGTTCCTCAGAACAGTTGCCAGCCTTGAGACCTTAAATGGTCAAAATCAATGGGAACCTGGGCTTGAGCATTTCTTATGTGGCCTGGAGGTCCTAACCTTGCAGGGTAGAACGGGTGGGTAATCATTTTATTTTGGTTTGATTGATTTTTGTATGTTGCGTCTAGTTGCATGATGTGCTAGGATGCTAGGTTGTTATGTTGTCTATTGCCTGAATTGTGTGCATTGTGTTCGTCATCGAGTTGTGTGGATTGACTGATGTTGTTGTTAGCTTACTGTTTTTAAAAAGAAAAAAAAAAAAAAAATAGCACTTGTTATGCATCGCATGCTGTCGTAACATTGGGGATGTTACATATGGTATCAGAGCCAGTTCGACCCCCGAATTGGGATCACTACGTCTTCTGTTGATTTGATATTTGATTATAATTTTGCTAATGAAGTTGACTTGTATTCGTGCAAGTAATCATGGTTAGAGGACACGACAGAGGCAGACAACAGGGTGCTAGGGGAGGAGGCGCGATGCCCCCAGTAGCGTCCACGCCCGAGGGGTCTAACTCCAAGGAGACGAGCAGGTTGTCAGGAAGGAACATGTAGTTGTGGGTGATGTGGTTGGGATGATGAGGTCCTTTTAGAGGATGTCTGCAGCACTAATTAGCCATTTGGATAGAGATGAGTCCAGGGCACCAACACCTCCTGAGGGTCCATTGCGTGCTCTGGACGACACTGGTAGCATTCACCATGAACTCGAGAAGGTCAAATTTCCTGAGTTCTTGGGTGCCATGGACGGCGCAGCCGCCGAGGCATGGTTGGAGAATATGGCGATTTGATTTGCACTTCACGAATATACCTCCAACATAAAGGTCTGTATGACGATCTTTCAACTGAAGGGGAGCGCTCTTCTATGGTGGAAGATGATCCTACTGCAATTGAACATGATCGTTGAAGATGTGTCATGGGAATTGTTCGAGGAACGATTCTAGGAGAGGTATCTATCTGAGGAATTCATTGAGCATCAAATCAACGAGTTCAACACCTTGTGAAAGGGTAGTCGTACGGTGTTCGAGTATGAGGCCCATTTTATGGAGCTGCTTTGGTATGCTCTGCACATGAATAGTGAGAAACTTAAGGTCAACAAGTTCGTTTTTTTCCTTAATTTCAACATTCGTGCAAAGGTTAGGATTCTGATGCCTCAAACCTTGCATGATGTTGTCCAGAAGGCCCTCATAGAAAAGGAGGAGTTTATCAATGGGGGTCAGAGAAGGACTCCAGCGTGACCATCAGGATAGGTTTCACCTGGTGTGCTGCAACATCAAACACTAGCTACACATTCACCATGATTTCAAGGGACTAAAAGAGGATCCACATACACTACACCACGACGACCAGTGCCTCAACAACAAAATCAATACAGAGGACCACAACACCAACAACAACTTCGACTGCAACAACAACAGTTTAGGCATGTTCAACAGAACAGATTAGGGTTCCAGACTGGTGGGCCGTTAACTTCTACTTCGGGTACCAGGAGTACTGGACCAAAGAAAGGGTGTTGGACATGTGGAGAGACACATTACCAACATGACTACCTAGTGGAGAGGACCAAAGCATTTGGATCAGCCAGAACCACTACTGTGGGAGATTTGGGCAAGGCCCATCCGATTCATGCAGCGGTGAATAACCGCCAGGAAGAGCACTAGTCGACTGTGCTCGAGACGTTAGATACCATGGCTGACTGTACCCATAGTATTTTGATAGATCCAGGTGCTACAGAGTTTTTTGGACCTTGACCAAGTTTTGGAGAACCTTGGTCACGTTTGACCAATTTTGGGACTTTGACAGGCTGGTCGAAGGCGGAGCGCAAGGCGAAGCGGCGATCATGGGATCTCGTCCCCTTCTTAGGTAATTTTTGGGTTTAGGGTTTATGTAATGGGTATGGGATGTCGGCCCATGGGTTTACCCATGTTTAGGTCCCTTTGTAATGTATAAATAGAAAGCTAGGCGATGTAAGTAGAAGAGACCTAGGTGTGTAATGTGGTTGGCAAGCTAACTGCAAACAATTGTGGATGCTTCATGCATACTATGTGTTAATAATTTGCAGAGCTAAGTGCAAGTGATTGCAATAAGCTTGTGTGCATATTGTAAGAAGGCTTTGTGCTTAAACCTAGCTCAGGGAAGGAGGATCTGGCAAGGTGCGCGGAGATCTCCTGTCCTATGCGGATTGGGTTCTTGTGGCTCTATGCTTGTAGAAGATTGAAAGAAGACAATAAAGAAGAGAAGATTTGGTGGACATAGCCCCACACTAGGGTGAACCACATATATCCTATGTTGTGGTTGCTTTGTGCATTATAGTTGTTATGTTATTGATGTGATTTATGCTTAGTGCAGTGATATATGTTAGATGCATCTAATATAGTAGCTTAGTGCTTAGTAATGTGAATGAATGCTAGATATGATCTATTTCTATATGCTAAGTGATTGGACATATTAGATCTTGTTGAATACTGCACTGCTCTATAACTAGGGTTTTGACCTGCTATGTGAATAAGGGTTAAATGTTGATGAATGTTTACTGCTAAGTGCTTTGTTACGTGTTGTAATCATAGATCTGTGTCCTAGCTAGGTTGTAGACACTTGAGTCCTGCAACCACCCTTGCCTCTACCTCGGGTGAGACTTCATCTGCTTCGCAGGTGTTTCCGAAAGGGCCAGTAGTTAGGGTTTTGTTGGTGCGTTGAACCCTGGGTATGCCCCTGTGCCAACAAATGGTTTCGTTTCTGGGACCTGAAACTGTGATTGCTGGGAACTGAAGAAAAGAGAAAGCTCTATGCAAAGATATGCTACTTTAGTGCGCAATATTCTACTTGACTGCGAAGCTCTGTGCTAAGAAAGGAATCAGATCCGAAGAAAAGAGGTAAGATCTTAAAGCTTTGTGCTCTGAGAAAGGTAAGATAAGTGAAAAATTTTGTTTCGAAAGAATGGATCTAGTTATGTCTAATAGATTTTGTCCTAGTTGGAAACTAGGGCATAACTAGAAGAAAGAATATTGGATATGAGTAGATTTGATAAGAATAGTGAAATATATGTTATTCCTATGCATAGAAATAATGTTTGGACTAACAAATGGATGCAGGATCCTAGAAAGAATTTTTTGCAGGTTAGTTACTATGATCCCACTACACAGTACAAGAAAGGTTGGGGGTCATTTAAAAGAAAGAGATGATTAACTCTTTGATATAGTTGCAAAAGACCGGGACATCTTGCTAAGGAATGCCCTGGTAGAGGTACTAGTTTTCTTTGTTGTAAAGCTATGGACCATGAAGTTTTGGATTTCCCTAGAATGATTGCTAAAGTTGAAAAGATGAATATGAGACAGGAAAACCCTGAGACAGACCAAGAAACTAAGGATATGACAGAACCCCAGAAAGAATCAAAGACTGTATTATTATAGATGAAAGAAACCTTGAATGATCACAGAGATATCAACTTATTAGAGATCTTAAAAGAGAAGGAGTGCATAGAAACAAGAATATGATACTTTGACATAGGTTGTGTTCTGGATGAGGAAACACAGGTGAATATCATGACAGAAAGAACTTGGGAAATTTTGGGAAAACCTGCTATGGTTCCTTCATTGGGAGGAATAATATTATTTAGAGGAAATATGGTAACCCTATGTGGAAGACTTACCCAGACATCTATGAGTGCTCATGGAACTTCGACAAAGGATGAATTTGACATCATTAATTTTTTTGAGAACAACGCCCCATTTGCTATTTTGCAAGGAAAAATATGGATTGAGAAAGATCACATACGAAGGAAGCAAGAAGAGGAGGATCTAGAAAAAAAAAAGCAAGAACTAAGGGATTTCATGGCTAGGAGAATAGCGCACTTAATGGAAGAACAAGAGGACCAGTTGAAGCTACTAAGAACTAGAGATCTGGACATCAAAGTTGAAAGAACACAGGAAGACTAGAAACACCTATTTGTATAAGAGAGTAGAGCACCTACCCTAGAAAGAGAAGAAGTATTACCGTCGAACCCTATGAAAGACCCTCCACAGTGCGAAGTTACTATGCCAAGAGGAGATAAGAATGATAATGGAAAGAGGAAACCAATGACACAGATTACAGGAAAGAAAGCCAGAAAGCTCAAAAAGAAGAAAGCAAAGTTAGAAAAGTTACAGGAAGTTCGAGGGAGGAATTCATAGAAGGAAGGTTTGCAGAAATGAAACTTCGTCAGGATATCAAAACAATGAATATTGGCACTTCTCCATGACGAAGAAATATGACCGTTGGAGGCGTTCGGACCGTGAGCCCAATGCTCCAAAATGTCTTGAACCGCAGTTATGGCCAGAAAGATTTCCATTAGACCGTTGGGACTGTTCCATAATAGATGGAATTGCATTGATTGAGGCGTTCCTTCCCATTGGAAAATCCCATTATGACGTTGTCTATTTATCTCGTCGAGCATTGCATCAAGAACATTTTTTCCAATTGTGATTATTCGAGCCCACAAAGAACTAGTTTCTTTCGTGCAGTGCCTATTGAGAGCTCGCCACCCATTCTGTTACATCGATTATTTGATCATCGACATGAGATACCTGATTTTGAGCATGCATGTCAGGTGACTTCAATGAAGTAGAGAAATCCATCGAAGATATCCTCATAGACCTCATGGTTGAGAATTTCATGTCTACAGGAGTTCAAGCTGCCTCGTCGATGAGAGGAGTGCAAGCATCCCCATCGACTGCTCGTGGATCTGAACCATCGTGAGCTGTGACAGAGAAACAAACCAAGCATCGTGATGACTTGGTGAATGAGAATCTCATCCCATATATCCTACCCAGTTATATACCACCCCTGGCTGGCGCAGTGAGCAGTGACAATGTCCCAAGGGACTTCGACTACACCTTGATCGCTGTGTACCTCCCAAAGGGGATATGCGCAGTTGGACTAAAGTTAGGACAAATCATGACATTGAATATCAATGACTTCAACTTGGGAGATCGCAAGAACCTTGGAATTATCACCCCACACAATTACTTAACCAAGACCAAGGGGAAGAAGGCGAAGATCACCCCCCAGCCGTAGACTATGGACATCACGAGGTCCACTATCCTGAACGTGATGAAGATACCAAAATTTGGAAGGCACTAGGAGGTTAACGCATGCGTTAAACTCCTGTTGTCTTGCTTCCATGGCGGTTATCTGTGGCTGGACAGACACATCACTGTAGATCCAGCACTGATCCATCAGATCATTGGATTAAGCATGCAAGGACCAGACCCACAAGAATTCTATCCAGGGAAGGATGCAGATCACACCCTGGCACAAAAAATTAAAGATACCTATGGTGATGTGAAAAAGGGGAAGAGAGGATACAATGTAGCCTCCATTCATAATGGCATAGTGCACCTAGCCTGTCAGTTGATTGCTGGTAAGCTAGTAAGGAAGAACAGACCCGTGCAGGTCACAGGGTTCGTTGTTGACCTCGCGAGAAAATGCGTAGAAGGGATACAAATGAACTGGGTGAGTTACCTCATTAACCAGTTAGATAAAGGCTGTCACGAAGCTCAGAATCAGGCTATGAGTTCCACTCCAGTTGGATACTGATCCTCATCACTTTCATTGCTTGGGAAATGTCAGAAGGTTCGACCTTCCCTAAGATTTAGCCATCGAAACTCTTAGCTGCGAAGTTCACCACGCCCTGGTATTCAAGCGACATGGAAAAAAAATGGAAGTCAAATGTGGTTTTCCATACCTACTACGTACAGTTGAAGAGGGATATTGAGTCTTTCCCTCAGATGATGTCGAACACCCTGCACAGGTTCAAACCATTTGTGAATTTCTACGCAGATAGACATTTTATTTATATTACTGCGTGCAGAGACGAACACAAAGAAGAGCTACAGATTTACTATAAACTCACAGAGGAGGACATGGAAGAAATCACTAAGGAATGGCCTGCAAAGTTCCTTATACTAGTCGACAAGTCAAAACTATCCAACCCTGGCCTCATCGAAAGTCCGATGGTTACTCATGAAGAGTATGATGCACCCAGCAGTAGAGGAAGGAAGAAAAAGGAAGAGGTACAAGACCTGAACAACGCATTAGAAGAGATTTCTTCAAACTCACTTGGAGGGGGAGGTGATGACGAAGTAGACAAAGAAGAGGAGAATAATACAAGAAGAAACAAGGCAAAGCAACAGGTCGAAGCAGCTCGATCCAAGATCGAGGCATTTGAGGCAGAGTTACCCAGATCAGAGTGACTTGGGATGAGTCACAGGTGAGTGTTGGGGCCTTGTTGGCCCTTGACTGAGTTTTTTGGTACTTTGACAAGCTAGTCGAAGGCGGAGCTCAAGGCAGAGCGGATATTGTGGGATCTCGACCCCTTCTTAGGGCATTTTTGGGTTTAGGGTTTACGTAACGAGCATGGGATGTCGGCTCATGGGTTTGCCCATGTTTAGGTCCCTTTGTAATGTATAAATAGAAAGCTAGGCGATATAAGTAGAAGAGACCAAGGTGTGTAATGTGGCTGGTGAGCTAAGTGAGAACAGTTGTGGATGCTTCGTGCATACTGTGTGTTAAGAACTTGCATATCTAAGGGAAAGTGATTGCAAGAAGCTTGTGTGTCGATTGTAAGAAGGCTTTGTGCTTAAACCTAGCTTAGAGAAGGAGGATCTAGCGAGGTGTGTGCAGATCTCTTGTCCTATGCAAAGTGGGTTCTTGAGGCTCTGTGATTATATAAGATTGAAAGAAGACAATAAATAAGAGAAGAGTTGGTGGACGTAGCCCCACACTGGGGTGAACAACGTATATCGTGTGTTGTGGTTTCTCTTTGCATTATAGTTGTTATGTTATTGATGTGGTTTATGCTTAGTGCAGTGATATATGTTAGATGCATCTAATATAGTAGCTTAGTTCTTAGTAATGCAAATGAATGCTAGATCTGATCTATTTCTATATGCTAAGTGCTTGGACGTATTAGATATTGTTAAATACTATGCTTCTCTGTAACTAGGGTTTCGACCTGTGATGTGAATAAGGGTTAAATACTGATGAA
This sequence comes from Picea engelmannii, assembly GCA_009831015.1. Classification (NCBI taxonomy): domain Eukaryota; kingdom Viridiplantae; phylum Streptophyta; class Pinopsida; order Pinales; family Pinaceae; genus Picea; species Picea engelmannii. The sequence goes on from ML776661.1 coordinate 1,227,530, forward strand.
TGTTAAATGCTAAGTGCTTTGTTAAGTGTTGTAATCATAGTTTTGTGTCCTAGCTAGGTTGTAGACACTTGAGTCCTGCAACCACCCCTACCTCTACCTCGAGTGAGACTTCATCTACTTTGCAGGTGTTGCTGAAAGGGATGGTAGTTAGGGTTTTTTTGGTGCACTTTTGAAGCATTGAACCCTGGGTTAGCCCCTGTGCCAACAGAAAGTTTTATTTCAGGTGCAGTGCTAAAAAGAATTAAGGTAAAGGAATTCGAACAAGACAAGTTTAGCTTTGTAGAAATGGCTTCAGGAGCCAAACAAAAGGTTGGAAGGAAGGTGATGGGTTGTAGCCTTAACTCGGGAGAGTTTGTCACAAGGGCCAACCTGTACGTCACAATATTAGGATCTTATGACATCGTGATCGGTATGGACTGGTTGGAATCACATGAGGCGATACTCAACTGTAATACGAAATGGTTGAGCTTGGTTGATGATGAGGGATAGAGATGCATGATTGTAGGTCAGAACCAAGGATTTTATCTGAGGTTCATCTCTTCCTTGCAGCTACGGAAAAAACATGTGCAAGGGATGTAAGCTATATGCGATCCTTGCGTTAAACGAGAAGGGTGTATCAAAAGGTCTAGAAAACCTTCCGGTGGTGTGAGAGTTTGTAGAATTCTTCCCAGAGGATTTACCTGGGATGTCGCCAGAGAGGGAGTTGGAATTTACCATCGACCTAAAACCGAGAATTGAACCGATAGCAAGAACGCCTTATCGGATGTCAACCCTGAAGTTACAGGAGTTGAAAATGCAACTGAAGGAGTTGTTGGACCTAGGACTTATAAGTCCAAGTGTGTCACCATTGAGTGCGCTTGTTATCTTCATACGGAAGAAGGATGGGTCGTGGAGAATCTGCATTGACTATCGTCAATTGAACAAGGAAACGATCAAGAATCAATATATGTTGCCAATGATTGATGATCTGTTTGATCAAATGAAGGGTGCGATAATGTTTTCAAAGATCAACTTGAGATCAGGGTATCACCAGTTACAGATCAAGGAGGGCGACATCCCTAATACCACATTTATGATGAGATTTGGACATTACGAGTTTACTATTTTACCATTTGGACAGACGAACACCCCAGGGGTATTTATGAGTTTGATGAACAAGGTGTTCCATGAATGCTTGGACAAGTTCATCTAAGTATTCATGGACAATTTTTTGATTTACTCTCGATCGATGGAGGAGCATGACGAGTACTTGTGCATGGTACTACAAAGTCTACGAGAGAAAACATTGTATGGGAAGTTGTCTAAATGCTCATTTTATCAATTGAAGATTCACTACTTAGGGCATGTCATCTCCGATGAAGGTATCGTTGTGGATCCAAAAAAGATCAAGGCTATTATGGAATGGCTTACATCGACAAATGTCCCAGAAGTGTGTAGCTTAATGGGTTTAGCGGGATAATATCGATCGTTCATCGAGGGTTTTTCAAAGATAGCAAATCTGATCATGGAATTGCAGAAGAAGAACAAGAAGTTTAGTTGGACCGAGAAATGTGCAGAGGCATTTCAGAGGCTCAAGGACATGTTGATGACAACACCGATACTAAAGGTCCCTGACATGGATGAGGACTTCTTGGTATGCATTGATGCATCCAAGGAAGTCTTAGCTGGATTCTTGATGCAAGATGGTTGAGTGATCGCTACCATCTCAAGAAAGTTGAGAAGGGATGAGGAGAACTATGCAACGCACGACTTGGAGTTGTTAGCCATTGTTTATGCCTTGAGAGTTTGGATAAACTACCTTATTGGATGGGAATTCGAACTAAAAATGGATCACTCTAGACTACAACACATCTTTACACAAAGAGACTTGAACGCGTGACAATGACGTTGGTCAGAATTGCTTAGTGAGAAGGATTTCGAGATTACTTACATAAAAGGAACATTGAACAAAGTGGATGATGCGTTGAGTTAGAGACCACACATATTTTTAGTGATTCCTCTTCAGATGAATCTACATGAAAAGATTCTAACTTTACAACGTGACGATGATTGGTACAAAGAATTCAAGGATTTTATCAGACAAAACACAATGATGGTATAAAAATTTGAGGGATTTACTATGGACACCGACGGATTATTGAGATTTAAAAACCAAATTTACGTATCTCCCAATGAGGATTTGAGGAGTTTGATCCTAAACGAGGCTCATAGAGTAGTATACATGGCTCATCCTAGAGTCACAAAGATGAGGGAAGACCTTAAGCCCTTATTCTTCTGGAAAGGAATGAAGGAAGACATAGTCAACTACATGGAAAGATGTCTAGAATGTCAGCAGGTGAAGGCTAAACATAGACATTTGGAAGGATTACTACAGACACATGCTATTCTAGAATCAAAATGGGAGGTCATTTCGATGGATTTCATTGTTGGATTGCCATTGATGGCAAGGAGACACAACTCGATTTTTGTGGTAGTCGACACTCTAACAAAGAGTGATCATTTTATTTTGGTGCGTATGATGTATCAGGCACCTGACATAGATAGAGTTTTCATCAGTAATATTGTGAGGCTGCATGGTGTGCCTAAGAGGATTATATCCAATAGAGGATCGATGTTTACAGGATGATTTTGGACTAGTTTCCAAGAGGCCTTGGGAACCCAACTTGACTTTAGTACTACATATCACCCAAAGATAGACGGGTAGACCGAAAGAAAACACCAAATCTTGGAGGATATGTTTCTTATGTACGTGATGGACCAACAAAAGTGTTGGGAAGAATTATTGAAACTGGTAGAGTTTGCATAAAAAACAATTATCAAAGCACCATTAAGATGGTGCCTTTCGAGTTTCTTTATAGGCGACCGTGTCAAATGCCATTGAGTTGGGATCGTCTTAAGGATAAGATCCTGGTGGGACCTGAAGAAATCCAAGAAATGGAATACCAAATGAAAACCATAAGACAAAGGATAAAGGAAGTGCAGGATCAACAAAAGAGTTATGCCGATGCGCGTCGTGTCAATCGTAGTTATGAAGTTGGTGATCAAGTCTTCTTGCGAGTAAAACCGCATAAGAGTTCGATCAAGTTTGGAAAGGGTGCTAAAATATCTCCTAGGTTCGTGGGACCTTTTGAGATTATGGAAAAGAAGGGGCCCATGGCCTATCGACTAGCCTTACCTGATTCTTTGAGGCGTATGCATGATGTTTTTCACGTATATGTTCTGAGACATTATGTTAGTGATCCTACACATGTTATTGACATGAATTCCTTGCAGGTATCGGAAGAGGGTGCACTCATGGCGGATCCAATCCGCATCCTAGACTATTGCATTCGAAAGCTATGATGTCGAATAGTAGATCATGTCAAGGTCCAGTGGGACAATTATAGTCTGCACTCGGTGACCTGGGAGGACGCATATGATATGCATTGGTAGTTTCCATTTTTTTTTTATAGCTAGACATATGATACTGTGATACACTTTATTTCGGCACTTACATACTTTGAAACTTCGGGATGAAGTTTAAAACAAGAGGGGGTGTATGTACCATCCCGCTCTCGTGCGCACTGAGCGAAATTATTCTTTGAGGACACTTGCGTGCAAGTGATCCGGGTCATTATACTATTGGTTGTTTTTATTATGATTATGAGACGTTGTGGATTTGATGATATGTTATTTTTGTTGTGTTTACATCGACATGTGCTATTGACTGGTTTCTCCTGAGTGTGCAAGGCTCTGGATATTGAGAATGCTCAGGCATCGAGGAAACTCCTGGGACTCTGGATTGATTCAGGGAGTGGACTATTAGTGTTTGAATGTTGTTGATCTAACATATGTACATATGATTAGATATTATGATGTTGATTGTTATATGCGGACATGATTAGTTGATGGATGCAGGCTGACGATAACTTGCCAACCAGACTCACATTTGGAGTAAAGGGGTCACACATGACAACCAAAGACATTGAGGGAATGGTGTGGAAGCAGCCTTGCCACAACCTACTAGCACTCCCGTCGTGTATTGAATTGTAGGTTAACGATTACCTAGTTCGAGACACCTGCGATGCCATAAGGGAAGACTGTGACAGTCGCTCATTATGATTCTAAAGGGCGTGAAATAAGGCAGGGTCCTTGTTGGCCCTTGGTTATGGAATTAAGTGAATATTACAAAAGAGAGGACGAAATGCGAACTGCGTGGAATACATAGTGATTGATATTGGGTCAAAGTGAGAAAAATAGAAGAAAAGATGAAGCGAAGTAAGAGAAAGCAAGTCATTAGACGAGGAGATCGAGGAAGACAAATCAACAAGAAAGATAGATCATGGACAACTCAAAAAGAGGAAAAAGCTACTGGTAGATGCTTTGGAGCACCTCGCAGAAGGAAGGAGAGACAGGATGGCGAAGCCCTAAAAACATGGGTCAAGTTGACCTAGGGTTTTAGACACCTAGGGTTTTGGTATATAGGGTTTTAGACACCTAGTTTTTGGCCTAAGGCTGTCGGTGAGCTATTGTAATGTATAAATAAAGGTCAAGAGGACCTGATATGGGTTCGATTATGTGATGCTGAGCGATTTTTGTTATTACCGAGAGAGGAGTATTGGGTGGAGAGGAAATTTTGTGTTGTAATATCTTCAACTGGGTGCGAAGATCAACCCTGCAGCTGGGTGCGCAGGGAAGGGAGTAAGAGAGAAGAGAGAAAGATAGAACATATTCTATCTAAGAGAGTAGATAGGACTGCATGATTTCACCTAATATATTATAAATCATAGTTATATAGACGTAGCCCTAGAGAGAGGGTGAACCACGTACATGTTGTTGTTGTGTGTGATTGATGTTGTGTTCTTTTTCTCTATGATATATTGTTATTGCATTAGTATGTTAGATCTGACCTATAACTGTGTGAAGTAGGTTTATGTTTGGAAAGAGTAATCTGATGTCCTTGTGTGATTTCTTTGATTCCACTTGCATTTCCTCTGGTTGTAGACAACTGTGTCCTGCAACCCTCTATTGCTACTTCGAGTGAGATTGCATCTCCTTTGCAGGTATTGCCAAAAGGGCCAATAGTTAGGGCTTGTTGGTGTTCTTTTAGAGATAAACTATGGGTCTTCCTCTATGCCAAAAAATGATTCTATTTCTAAGACTGGGATATTCCTGAGGGTATGTCAGGGTGGTTTCCATCGAAGACAGAGATTCAGAAGTGGATAGAAGAACAGGAAAAGGACTTCGCAGAAGCCCAAAATAAGAACCCTAATATTATCACAGAAGACTGGTTGGGAACGTATATCTTTACTGATATACACAAGATTTTCTTTGAAGGAATTCATAAGGAACTATATGAGTGGCTGGCCAGGTTAGCAAACACCCAGTTTGAGATTAGATCTAAACCACTAGTGGTTTGGACCTCAGCGCTGATCAAGAAGGTCAAAAGAGTTGATAATGTCATGTCAAGAGTAGTAGATCAATGGTTTGATAGTACCATTGGAGGGTATATCACAAAGTTTTCTATTGATAGGGTAGAATAGTATAACTAAGCAGAGAGATATTTCTTTAAACGACCTAGAGGAAAATTTGTACGCTTCTTGAAGTTGAGGATCAAGATGTTATTGCATGAGAAGAACATATTGAAGATACAGTAGTGGGTCAGACTGAAAAGGATAATGTTAAAGAATTCATACAACGACATCGACACAGAGATCGGACACACGTGCAATGGGAGGACCTTCAAATAAGTTCCTCTGGTGAACTTGTTCAACCAAATTCACAAACCAACACAAGAAGAAGGGTTCTACAGTGGAGAAGAACAAGAGTTTTTGAATGAGGAAAATTCATAGTCCGCTAGGGAAGAAGAAGAGAAGACTGAAGAACCTCGCTGAGAAGAGTCAGAAACTTCAAGGACTATGCAGACTGTTGAAGTAAGTGCTATTACACTCCCTGATGTTTCAACAACATTAAGTAACCAGAGTAACCTAAGTTATCATAACAATTAGAGCACTAGTACAAGTAGTTCAATGCACACTCAGTCAAGAAACCTAGGAATATCTATGGCAGATGAGATGAGGTTACCCACCTTTAGAGGGGATGGATTTGAATATCCTAATCAAAACTGGTTTCTATGTGAAGATGTATGGAGTATTAAGAATGTCACTAATGAATCTCTTAAATGAGCTCAATTTACTACTACCTTGAGAGATCACGCACTGAGATGGTACATGAAACTTATCCAAAGAATTGCACAGCCTAAACCACTAAATGAGATCAAGAATGCGTTTGTTGCATAATTCAAGAAACCCAAGTCGGAGTCACAATGCATTACAAAGTTGAAAGAAATCAAGCAAAGAGTAGCTGAACCTATTTGGGAGTTTGATCAGAGGTTTAAAACCCTAACGGGCCGACTGACTTTTTAGATCCCAGATGAGAAGATCAAGGAATGGTTCATTGCTTCCCTTTTAGCACACACCAGAGTCCCTTTGACGTAATAGAAGATTGCTTCGCAGGCTGAGGCACTCGATATTTCCATGAATCTAGAATAATCCCCTATGGGAGACTTCAACTTAGGTATGAGTCAAATTTTAAGTCAATTAACTACCTTGTCTCAACAGGTCAAAGATATGAAGAAAGACAAGGGAAAAGATAAAAGAGAAGATATCTTGTGCATTAGATGCAAATCAGAAGGCCATGACAAGGAGCATTGTCCCCTATTTCATGAGTACTTTGCATTTGGAGCTCCGACCCCTTTGAAGCAAGTTACCTTACCGTGGTGCGAGGTATGTAGAAATAGACATTGCCCTGGTGAATGCTATTAAATGAAAAAATATGTTCAGACACCCACAAATTTGAATTGCACATTCTGTAAGCCAGTAGGGCATGATTATAGTGATTGTAGGGCCTATGACCTCATGCATGAAAGGTCAAGGGTTATATGCAAAATTCAAGGTGAAGTACAACAATAAGGGAACACTATGCAGTATAATTCCCCCGGAAGAGGAAACTTCAACCCTCGTGGTGGATTCAGAGGAAGACGACAATAAGGAGGTATGGGTCGAGGTCAAGGTCAAATAATCTATTATAACTATGCACAACCAAGACATTTGGCAAGGGATTGTCAGAACCCTTATACCACTTGCATCCACTACAACTCATTTGAACATGTCATAGAAGATTGTCCTTGGATGTTAGCCAAACTGCAGGAACGACGAGGAGGAAACCAACAAGTACAAATAATCAAAGAAGAACATCGTGGAGAATATCCCAGAGTCATTGTTATCACTCGAGGAGGCGTTGCTACAGGAGAAGATAGGGTGACTCCAGGGAATACTACAAAACAATCAGGAGTCAAAAAAGCTGGGGAGAAGACACAAGAGTTTGACTCAAAGAGAGAGAAGCATACATTTGAAGAGGCGAGAAAAGAGTTTAGAAGATATTAGGCTTCTTCATCAAAGGCACAACCAAAAGTGAGAGAATGTTGAATGCCCCTGGCCTTTGATCAGTCCGCTTCACCTGGAGAAGGAAAAGAGGTAAGGAGACTCATGGAATTTTTATGCACTTGTATTAATTTGATAAAGGATGAGACCACTGTACAAGAGATCCAAAACTTGATCAGACAGTATGAGCTAGGAAAGGTACATCCTCTACTGAATAAAGAAGTACATCAAATACCCAAAAAGAGAGGGACAAATAAGGAACTACACCTTAACGCTCAAATTGGAGAATACAATATAGATTATGTGGTCCTCGAATTAGGATCCAAGGTCAATGTTATGACAAATCAGACCTGAGAACTGATGGGAAAACCTAAGTTGATCTATTCCCCCATCAGGCTTAGGATGGCCAATCAAAAATCTGTGAGCCCCTTCGGAAGACTTGAACATGTCCCTGTGGACATCGATGGGGTCAGAACATTTGTGGACTTCGAGGTGATTGAGATAGTCGATGATAACTGTCCTTATCCCGTGTTGTTAGGAATTGATTGGGCATTCAACAATTCTACTATGTTGATTTGAAGAAAAGAAGAATGACGTTTGAAGGATATGGACTTAGGGTCATCACACCTCTAGACCCTGATGAAGGTCCCAGATACACAAATCCCATCAGAGAAGAGGACCGTGCATATGAGTTAGAGAATATATACAAATTGACCACAAGACATCAGGATTACATTAATCCTACAACAGATGAGAATTTAAGTTGGAGAAGTGACAATGCATTCTCATCAGACTCAGAAGAAGCACTAGAGAACTGGCAAAACAAGATGTATGAAGTTTCTGCGCGGTGATGTGCTAGATTGACCAGAGAAGTTCACTGGATTGGCACAACAGTAAGTAATTTACCCACATTTGACGGTTTAAATCACTAAGAGACTTTCTTACTAGAATTTGAAGAAACTGTACTAGTACAACAAAGACTACTGGCACTGGACGAGGCTTTGAAAGCTACTTCATCAAGATGGTGGTGAACACATAAAAGGAACATCACGAACTGGATACAATGTCACACTTTGATGATAGTGTGATTTTCATAACAAGTTGAAGGATGTGAAGTTAGGTACACAAGTCAAAGCTACCCAAAAGAGCATGTGTGAAGCTATGAGGAGGCCTGGAGCTGCATTCCTCAAGGGTAGTGAGTGCATAAATTCATCAATACTCTAGACACAATGCCTATCAACTGGTACCTTGAAGAGAAACTGCGCCTCACCATTGCAGATTGGCAAGGTATGACACAGAAATTTGTAGCTACATTTTTATTTGAAAGTCAACACCCTATGGTAGATCAAGCTTTACAGGTTGTAAGAAAAAAAGTATTTGAGGAGGCACCTATACTCCCAGTGGAGCAAGAAGAGGATGAATGGAATGCACCTCTTCAGAAATTGCAGGGATGTTACAATATCAATGCCGATGAAGACGATGATCCTAGGAAGGTGAACATCGCAGAAATAGAAGGAAAGAGAAACATAGAAGGACCAGGAGTCGAACTACCTTTTATTGAACAATCGATCAAAATCAAGAAAGTTAATAATGGAACAGAGCAAGCACCTAAGCTTGCTAATGTTGGATATTACTGGGATGATGCTACTATTGATAAGATCACATAGTTGCTGCAAAAATATCATGACTTGTTTCCAACCAAGTTCACTGATATGAAGGGAATTAAAGGGCCCATGGGAGAGATGAATATCCCATTGAAAGCAGATGCAAGGCCAGTTAAGAAAATACCTTACAGATTGAACCCTAAATATAAGGAGAAAGTGAAGATTGAACTAGACAGAATACTGGAAGCAGGAATCATAGAACCTGTTGAAGAGTCCAAATGGATTAGTCCTATGGTGGTATAGGATAATAAGACCAGATAAATTAGGATCTGTGTATACCTCAGGAAGTTGAATGATGTCTGTTTACATGACCCATTCCCTACACCATTTACTGATGAAGTGTTAGATTATGTAGGAGGACATGAGGTATATTATTTTACAGACAACTTTTTAGGATACCATTAGATCAAGATTGCCAAAGAAGATCGACATAAGACCACATTTTCCATGGAATGGGGATCCTACCAGTATGCAGTGATGCCATTTGGATAGAAAAATGCAACGATCATATTTTCTAGGGTGGTGGTCGAAGCATTCAAGGAGTTTTTACATAAATTTATGGAAGCATACTTTGATGATTGGATCGTTTTTAGCCTATTGAAAAATCATATTGAATGTTTAAGACTAATGTTTTATAAGTGCAGGAAATGTCAGATTGCCCTGAACCTGAAGAAGTGCATCTTGTTTTCACCCTTTGGAGTGTTGCTAGGCCATATTGTGTGTAAGCAAGGATTGCTGGTAGATCCATCTAAGATTTCCATTATAGTTGATTTACCTCCTCCTACTTCAATCAAACAGGTGTGCACTATGCTAGGACATACTCGATACTAGAGGAAGTTCATTAAAGGATATGCACAGATCACAACACCCATGGATAATATTTTGAAGAAATATTGTCAGTTTCAATGGACAGAAGAATGCCTGCAAAGATTCGACACACTGAAACAAAAAATGGTTACAACGTTTATTCTAGTTTTCCCAGATTGGAGAAAGGAATTTCATGTGCATGTTGATGCATATTTTATTGCATTGGGAGCAGTGTTAGCAAAACTAGAAGCAGGAGATATTGACCACCCATTAGCCTTTTCTATCTGGAAGCTATCGAAAACTGAGATAAATTACACCACCACTGAGAGAGAAGGCTTAGCCATGGTGTATGTGCTACATAAGTTTCATCACTACTTGTTAGGAGGAAAATTTAAAATGTTCACTGGTCACTCCACGCTGAAATACCTAGTGAACGAGCCAGTGTTGGGGGGAAGAATATGCAGATGGCTTCTACTATTTCAGGAATATGATTTTGAGATCGTGGTTAAGCCAGGGAGAATGAACAAAGGACTTGACCACTTGTCGAGGTTGGAACATGGAGAGGAACCTACTAGCTTGGATGATACACTGCCAGATGCATAGTTGCTAGCCATTAGAAATATTGATGATGACTTCACCGAGATAGTCTAGTTCCTGTCAACAGGAATGGCACCTAGTAAATATACAATCACCCAGAAGAAACAGCTGATAGTGCGCGCTACAGATTTTTCACTTATAGCTGAACAACTATATAAGATGGGACATGATGAGATCTTGAGGAGATGTGTCATGGAAGCAAAAAGACCAATGATTTTAGCAAAAGCTCATGTAGGCATTGCAGGAGGACACTACGCAAGAAACACAACAACACAGAAGGTTCTTAGAGCTGGCCTCTGGTGGCCTACTTTACAGAGAGATGCTAAAGACTACTACAGAGCCTGCGATGTATGCCAAAGATTTGGGAAACCATCCAGAAGAGATGACATGCCATTAACACCCAAGCTAAACTTACAAGAATTTGAGAAATAGGTCATTGACTTCGTGGGACCTATAAACCCACCAGGGAAGTGTAGAGGAGACAGATACATCATCAATGCGACAAAGTATTTGATCATATGGGCAAAAGCAAGAGTAGTTAAGGACTGTAGTGCAACTACAACTGCACGTTTTATATTTGATGATATCATAACCAGGTTTGGATGCCCAAAGATCCTCATGAGCGATCAAGGTACACATTTTATTAATAAGACTATTGAAGCCTTGACTCAAGAATTTGAAGTTGACCATCAGAAGAGCACACCCTACCATCCATAAGCGAATGGAATAGTTGAAGCATTCAATAAGATCTTGGAGACAATGTTGACAAAGATTTGCAGTGTGAACATGGATGACTGGGATTTGAGAGTACCAACAGTATTATGGGTCTATAGAACCACTTATAAGAAGCTAACAATGAAGACCCCCTTCAAGTTGGTTTATGGTCTAGAAGCAATTGTCCCGATGGAATACTTGGTCCCTAGCTTAAGAATCACAACCTTTATAGATATGGATGACATTGACACTGTCCAAGAGAGGCTCATGCAGTTGGTCAAACTAGAGGAAGATCGATTTATTGCAGGATTCCATCAGCAAGTCCAGAAGGAACGAGAAAAGGCTTACCATGAAAGGCATATCAAGAAAAAAACATTTAAGCAAGGAGATCTGGTATTGGTATACGATAGAAAGTTCATGAAGCATCCAAGGAAGTTCATAACACATTGGATGGGGTCATATGAGATTTCCTATGTCACGAAAGGAGGATTTTCATAGTTGAAGACTTTGAATGGAGAATGGAAGGAAGGATTGGTGAATATGAGCTGATTGAAATTGTACTATGACAACCAGCTGCCTCACATCTCTCGGTAAAAACAGAAGGAGAAGGGTCTAGGTACCAGATGCATTTGAAACTAGGTACCATACACAGAAAAGACAACTTGCACATAGTGGGGAGTGTTAGGACCTTGAAATGTCCCTTTTTCACTACACCTTTTGATCATTCAACCTTCTAGTTTCTAAGCTAAATGACTACTATAATGAGCACTAAGATCCTTTTTCCCAAGGTATGAACTATTCATCTTGATTTTATGTTTTCATTTACTTAGCATGTTTGATTGATAACGATCATATATTTTACCCATGAAATAATTTAACTAATGATCAAAGTGATTAGAACAACCCACTTCGAGAAACTCGCTGCTCTCACAGCTATGTGCAAAGCCTGGAAGTTGTTACATGACTTCTGCAATGGATGCCCATGAATCCTGGAAGTTATTACACAACTACTATGACATAAGCCTATTAATATCGGAAGCTATTACAACAGACGCCACCAGTCTTGTTGTGATACGACTGTTGCAACACCTGTTGATTAGAATGCTGGCTCATGATGTTGATGAAGGAGAATTCAAGAATCTGTATTAATGATATCTAACAAACAACCTGAGAATAAAGGATTCTCAAGACTGTTCTGTTTTTCTGAACACTGAATGACTCTGACTTTAAATAGCAGAGCTTTTGTAATGTAAAGGTTGTTAGTCTTTTTCCTTGAACTGAAGAAAGTAACGATTATTGTACAAAGACATATTTTTGGCAATTGAATGAAGAAGTGGATTGATTTTCTTTAGCAGACTATAACCCATCTTTTTGAGTGGATTCAGTGAGAAGGAAAGGGCCCACCTTCCTCACCAATTCCCCTCTGTTTCGAATTCTAGATTTAGTCATTTTTATTGCAAATGGTTTAACTGTTAGATATCTCCGAATACAACTGTTGTTACTGTTTAGTTTTTTCTTGGTAAATGCGCATAAAGTTGTCTCATGAGAATTAGAAGTCAGTTGCTGAACATGGCTGGAGAACTTCTTTTCCTTTTTCTGCATTAGATTACAATCTTGTTTTGGAGAATTAAAAGTGTGAAGTAGATTCTTGCAATAGGTAGATTTCCCTTCAGCAATAGTATAGAATTTCTTCCTGCAAAAGTAAATTAGAAAGTTAGATTAAGGTAGGCAATTCATGGTTTTTGTAGATTCATCAGTTTAGATTGAAAGTATGATTTTAAGTCTGCAACACTCTAGCTGTATCAGCACAATTGTGTTAGCAAAAATGTTTGTTTGATTTGTTAAAAAGAACTTCCCTACTACATTTAGAATTAGAGATGCTTTCATAATCTAACATAGATTGTGCAGAATTATCTTGAAATAAGAGACTTCCCTGGGTTGAAAATTTATATTGAACACTTTGATTTTCCATTCAATTAGACAATTAAAGTGCCCTACATTTTGGCGCCATTGCCGGGGAAGATAATTGTAGATTTTGGTAAGAACAGTAGTTTTTTTTTAGGAATGGATAGTCTGCATGAATTACCAAACACGAGAATGAATCCCCCAAAATACTAACATTTCAGGCACCAGAGGACGTGGAGGAAGAAGTCCTAACATACTGGGAAGACAAACCATTGTTGATGAGATTATAGCCAGAGCAGACTCTTCTTCAAGATCCATTTTTCGCCCTTCCAATCCTCCAAGAGGACGTGATCCGCAGTCAACAGAAATACCCCCTCTTGAAACATCGTTATAATTAAGGGTTGAAGCTGAAGCTGAGGTCGAAGCTGAATATTTGTCACCAACAAATCAACAAGAAACACTGGATAACATTGAGGATCAAGGAAGTGTAGCCTGGAATCGAGAAAACCTAGAAGAAGTTGTTTATCAGATCAACAGTCAGATAGTCACTAAGGAAGAGTGGGACGCTGTTCATATTGAGTGGAGGGAGAGAGCACATATGGAGAATCAAGGGGATAATGAAGAAGAGCTCTACCAAGAGAATCCATAGAACAACAAGGATCAGGTAAACAATGAAAACACTATCTCTACCCTGGTTTTTCCTATTTCTGATGTTCCCACACGAGGGATGGCTCCTATGAAAAACATACCTCTCTCGGCTCTCCCAAATTTTCATGGATTATCTACTGAAGATATGGATGAGTTTATGTTTGAATTTGACATTTTGTGTCGAAGCTATGAATACACTACTACTGCGCAGAAGCTTAAACTGTTTCCAACCACATTAAAAGGAATTGCGTTGAGATGGTTCATGAGCCTTGGAGGAGAAAACATTTCGACATGGATACAAATGAGGCAAATTTTCTTGCACAAATACCAAGACTACTGTTGAACAAGGGAACAAAGAGAGGAACTATTCAAAATGTCACAAAACGAGGACGAGACCCTTGAAGACTTTGTGGGGAGAATCCAATACAATCTACAATGGTCTGGCCATCTGGATGTGAGTAAGGACATTCTGAAAACCATTTTGCTAAAAGGAGTTAGAGAAGATTGTTTAGATATGATAAATATGCTTGGCAAGGGAGATATATATAAGGAATCCTATGAGGACATTGTAGATCTCTGCAAAATATGTTCTCGAGGATATACAAGGAATAAGCTAGCTACCAAGGATACTACTTTTTCAAGGGTACATAAATCAGCCAATGGAGGAGCAGCAAGAGAAGAAATAGGTAATCTGTTAGAAAGTTTCAAAACATAGATGATTAACTCTTTTTCCTCACAGATGGATACCTTGCAAGTCAAACAGAAACAAGCAGAACCAGAGCAAGTATTATGCATTTTCTGTCCAAAATGTAGAAAGAAACATCCACCAAGGGAGTGCCCATTGAACAGTGTCCAGGTATGCCTTATTTGTGAATTAGACCATGCCACTGACCAATGTACTTCTCTACCAGGTGTAAATGCATCAATGAAGGCAACTAATGAGGAGGTAGAGGTTGTATATCAAATAACAAAAAGGAGACAATGGCAACGAAGAGGTCAAGGTATGAATTCTCAATTCTCTCCTCCAGCATTTAATTATTTGAATAATCAACGACCATATGGCCAGTTGAATGCCCCCCTCCAAATCAAATTCCACCCTCTTATCAGGATCCCAATGCATGGTTACCTATGCCCCAACAATAGAATCACTATGGGAAATAGAACCCATATGGGAGAGGTCCTCAACAACAACTCAGTTATCAAAGACAACACCAACCAAACTTCTTTCAACAACAGTTCCAACCCCCATACCAGCAGCGACAACTGCAATTGCCTCCCAATAACTCACAAAACAATCCTCCCTTATGACCTCAGATGCATGTGCAACCTAACCCAAACCCAAATAATAAGGTCGTTAAGAACATAGACATACATAATGTGCCAGCCTTATATATTACTCATATGCCTTGTGATGAAATAAACTTAAGATCAGGGAGAATAGTTGAGCCAATAGTTGAAGATGCTCCATCTTCACAATTAGATAAGAAATCAGGGGAGAGACCATCTAATGATACAGAAGAAATTGACCAACCCATTCTAGAATCAACAGATCCACCATTCCCTGAAATACTGAAAATTACCAAGCCTGTGGAATTACCATCTTTCAATCTCCTTGGAGAACTGCAAAATCTACACGTTAATATTCCACTACTGCAAGTAATAAGGGATGTCCCTATTTATGCCAAGACTGTGAGGGATATCTGTATCAGAAAACCTAGACGAAAACCTAAAGATCCCCTCACAGTACATGTAGTGGGGGATTTGTCTGGGCTAATGCTAGGAAAAACTCCACCTATTAAATATGGTGACCCAGGAAATCCTACCGTCACAGCTAAAATTGAACAGACATTTATTCCACATGTACTAGTTGATTTAGGGGAAAAAATTAACATCATTCCAATAGAAACTACGCAATTGTTGCAACTCAGAACAAAAATCCGACCTACTCCTACTGTTCTAGAATTAGCTGATCTCTCTAGCATTAGACCAGAAGGAGTAATTGATGATTTAGTTATTTCAGTAGACTCATGGGAGTATCCTGCTGATTTCGTCGTGTTGTAGCCCAAATCTAGTTTGGGAGGCCATCCTCTAATTCTGGGACCACCATGGTTAGCCACAATTGATGCTTTCATGGGTTTTCGATCTGGTTCTATGACCATCTCTGATGGTTACGACACAAAAAAACTTACCCTGTATCCTCATTGTACACCCAGTACAGAACCTAAAAACTCTCTATGGATAAACACTAAGGATGAAAGTGCTTTGTCTGTGCTAACTATAGGAAAAGCCCTAAGTTTCAAAGACGAGACAGAGGATGAGTTAATCAACTTCTTTATTTGTGACTCCTTTGTTGTTACACAACACACACACCACCAATTGGACAGAGTCTTTGACCCTATGGCTCGGGAAGAAATGAACTCGGAGATGTTCTTCGAAACTGCCGACAATCAGAGTGATTCAGTTGTAACAACAGTCGCTGTAACAAAAAACACTGTAACAGTAGATGATGAAACAACAACAGCTGAATTATTTCGTAAAATCAGTTCTAAGAGTGTCGTTGTGGAAATCGAACCTGGAAAAACCTTGAACATCAATCTCGATCTCTCTAGCGCTGAAAATCGGTGACTGATGAATTTACTGATTGTACATAAAGAAGAATTTGCATGGGATTACATGGATATGAAAGGAATTCCCTCAGAGCTATGCACCCACCATATAAACATCAAAGAAGAATGCCGACCCATTTGCCAATCGCAAAGGAGGATGAACCCAAACCTTAAAGAAATTGTTAAAGAAGAACTTCAGAAACTTCTCAACACCGGATTCATCTATCCTATATCAGACAATGAGTGGGTATCACCATTGGTTATTGTGCCTAAAAATAATGGTAAGTGGAGAGTGTGTGTGTACTATCGAGCCCTAAATAAGGCAACGTAGAAGGATCATTTCCCTCTACCATTTATTGATCAGGTTTTGGATAACTTAGCTGGAAAAAAATATTTTTCTTTCCTGGATGGATTCAGCGGCTATAACCAGATAAAAATTGCCCCACAATACCAAGATAAGACCACCTTTACCAGCCCTTAGGGAACATTTTCCTACAAGGTTCTCCCATTTGGCTTGTGTAATGCACCAGCCACTTTCCAGAGAGCTGTGATTGGTATTTTCTCTGATATGGTGAATGACTGTATGGAAATATTCATGGATGAATTTACACCTTATGGGACTAATTTTGAAGATGCTTTGTCTAATATGAAAAAAGTACTCAAAGTATGTAGACAGTTTCATCTTTCTTTAAGTACATAAAATTTCCATATGATGATGCACGAAGGGGTGGTGCTGGGACACTTCATCTCGTTTGTAGGGATTCAGGTAGATCTAGCCAAAATCTAGGTAATTTTGGACATTCCAACTCCATCAACTCAGAAAGAGGTAAGAAATTTTTTAGGGAATGCCGGGTATTACAGGAGATTCATTAAAAAATTCTCTAAACTTGTCTCTCCATTGTTTTTTTTACTAACAAAAGATGTTAACTTTCGTTGGATTGAAGATTGTGAATTGTTTTTTGCAGATCTTAAACAGAGATTGTCCATAGCTCCCATTTTGAGAGGGCTCAATTGGGATCTGCCTTTTCACATTTCTTCAGATGCCTCAGACACTGCAATTGGTGCAGTACTAGGGAAACAGGAGGACAAAGAACCCTACGCTATCTACTATATAAGCAAGAACATGGCTCCTGCTGAGTTAAATTACACAGTTACTGAAAGGGAATTCTTGGCAGTAGTATATGCAATCAATAAATTCAGGCATTATGTAAATGGTTATCCAACTTTCATTCATATTGATCATAAAACCATAAAATATTTAATGAATAGACCTATTACTAATGCCCGAGTGACAAGATGGTTGTTACTATTGCAAGAGTTTGACATCACCATAGTAGATAGACCAGGAAAAGAAAATGTGGTTGTTGATTTTCTCTCAAGATTACACATAAATGATGATAATTCACCTGTAGACGATTCCTTTCCTGATGGACATTTGTTTGTAGTATCTGCTCACTCACCTTCGTATGCAGACATTGCTAATTATCTGGTTGCAGGGAAGGTACCTCCACATCTATCTCCTAGGGAAAGAAGGAAAATTATTCAAAAGAGTGCTAGGTACAGTTGGATAGGAGGATACCTCTTCTACACAGGCCTGGATCAAGAAATCAGGAGATGTGTAAGGGATGAAGAGGTTTATGATCTGCTAAATGCTTGCCATGATGGACCTTGTGGGGGTCATTTTGCTGCAAAAAGGACCGGGCATAATTTTTTTTAAGGATGGGCTATTATTGGCCTAGCATATTTCAAGATGCCAAGAATTTTGTCCAAGCTTGTGATAGTTGCCAATGCATGGGTCAACCAGCTCACAGGGATGAAATGCCGCTCCAGCCTTAGGTAGTGTTAGAACCTTTTGAGAGATGGGCTATGGATTTTGTAGGACCCATTCACCCACCTTCCAATCAAAAAGTCTATATATTGGTCTGTACAAATTACATGACCAAGTAGGTGGAGGCAAAATAACTTATCAGAGCGTCAGAAGAGGCTATCTTAGCATTCTTGTTTGAAAATATATTTGTTAGGTTTGGTGTTCCTAGAGAACTCGTCACTGATGCAGGACCCCCTTTCACATCACATAAATTTGAAGCTCTACTCAGTAAATATCATGTTTTACATAGAATAGCTTCTCCATACCATCCACGAGCCAATGGACATGTGGAAAGTACCAACAAAGTTATCGAATCCATTCTTACTAAAAAAGTGAGAGAAAATCGAAAGGATTGGTCTGACAGACTGCATGAAGCTCTATGGGCTTACCAAACTACTTGGAGGAGCACAAATGGTTTTTCTCCTTACAAGCTAGTATATGGAAAAAGCCCTATTTTTCCAATTGAATTCGAAATCAAAACCTTAAGAATTGCATCAGCAGTCAACCTTGACTTGACTATGGCACATAAAGCCATACTGAAACAACTCAACGAGCTTGATGAAAAGCGTTTGGATTCCATCCATCAAACCACAGTGATTCAACAACAATGAACAAAATGGCATGACCAAGTCATTAAGAAGAAATTATTCCAGAAAGGAGATTGGGCCCTGTTGTATGATTCGGGCTTTAAGGAATTTCAAGGTAAGCTGCGGACACGATGGCTAGGGCCTTATGCGGTAGACACCGTCTTTCCCAATGGGACAGTCCATTTGATTACTATTGATGGATCCAATACACACTTACATGCCAATGGTCATCGCTTGCATCTGTATCAGCGTCCACTATCAAAGACATAATTCAAAACTCGCTATACAGCTGATACAAATTATCAAATATTAAATGGAAAAGGAGCTTGCTCCTTCCCCTTATGAACTTTAGGACTTCTTTTGCTCAGACCTTGTATATAAATAATCTCAGCAAATTTGCATTTCTTTGTTTTTAGTTGAAATTTTTCTATTTTCTTTACTATGCTAATAAAGCTTTGAAAGGTATCAAGCAATTATGTGTGTGTAGGTAGATTGATGAACAAAAGGAAACATTGAGTTCAGGAAAGTTGAAAAACTTCCTAGAAATGAAGTAAGGTAGCGTTTGTCCGATTTCAATGCTGTTACACCTTCTTCCGATAAATTGGCCTCTTTCAATGCTGTTACACCTTCTTCCGATAAATTGGCCGCTTTCAATTCTGTTACACCCTCTTCCGATAAGTTGGTCGATTTTAATGCTGATACACCTTCCTTCGACATTTTTGAAAAAGAACCTGCTGATACATTAATTACTGTTGTTCTTTCTTGCCACTTCACTCTTTATTTTTGCCGATGTTGCGGCTCCAGCCCTCCAATATATCATGCAACGACACTACTTATTAGACAATACTGATGCTCTCTATTCGAAAGTGCTGCTTCATTATGACTTGACTTCACATTCAACAATTTCCAGTTGGCTAACTACAGTAAGGACTACATCTCTACACAAGATGTCATTTCTCTCACGAGCCTTCATCATGCCGCTACTACACGCCATTCCGACGGCAGTTTGATTGTGCGATTACTCTGACAGGTCGTTATGTGCAGTAAGATTTGAGGTACGTGATTAATCCTTTGTGTTAAAGTAATGAAGATATAAAAGCATGATTTCCTATTTACTAACCGGTTACACCTGGAGCCAATCCGCTTAGTTGGGGGGGGGTGTAAATCTAGCCGTTCATTCCGAATTTCATACACACCTCCGCAACCTTTCCACCCACACTTATTTTAACTAAGACACTGCATTCTTTCTACAAATTACGTTCTAGCTTATTGCGTCTCTGATTTAGGTGATAGTTTATCCTCTTGCGTGCCTGTAAGACTCTCAAGAAACATCATGGGAGGATCAGTTGCGAGATATGAACCCGCAACTCTGGACAATTTGCTGCTACACCCAGAGGCCTACCAAATATTTCTTCAGGCCGGTTGGATATCGTATTTTGAGAAGTTGAAAGAGTTTAGTGAGGACCAGGTATTTGAGTTTAGTCAAAATCTTACTGAAGGGTATTCAATGGTGAATGGGGTAAGGATTTCAGTAACAGAAGCAAGCATTGCTGCTGTAATAAGGTTGCCAAGAACTGGAGACCGATGGTTTAATAGAAAAACACATCTTCCAGATGCACCGAAGGGGTTCCTCGTCAACACTGAGCGAGTCTAGAACAAAGGCAGAGGTGTAGACGTCAATTCCTTACCAGAGCCATGGGGAAAACTCACATAATTTCTTAAAAGGTACATTACCTGTGAAGGTTGCTACCGAGTTGTTTATTTTTTTGATTTCATCTTATTATCACATTTGCGACATCATAAATTGATAAACATTCCTTATTTTCTCCTCCATTCATTGCATAACATGGCTCGTTTTGTAAACAAATCCAAGAGCCCCAAGAACTGCGTTTATAATCATAGACTCATCGACCTATTAATTTGCAGAGGTATGGGCATTTCCAATAACCCATTACCTGATGTAGTAGACCAACCACAGTCTATAAATCCTAAAAGGATTGCACCAGTCCTTGAAATTGAAACCCATGGACCTCTTCTAGAGACTCTACCTTCAGCTACAACAATAGTCCAAACCCCTACTTTCATTTTCAGTAAGATGACACAGAAAAGAAACTGTGTAACCCGAAGCCATCCTGGCACCAAACAGACAAGCCTCGATGACTTTGCATCACAACAGCCTGTATCTGTGGATGAACAAATATATGAAGAGCCAACTGTTCGACCAAAATCACAGCACTTGGCTGCTACATCGATTATTAAAATCCTACCCCCTGCCTCTGACAAGAAAACCCCTGCTCCTACCTATGCGTTACCTAAAAAGTGAGCAAGGATAACACGATCCACTATAACATCAAGAACATTTAACCCCTCTATTATGGCACCAACAATCACACAAACCACTCCTATTGTTGCTACAACCAATCAGGCACCTACTATCATTACCTATTCATCTTCACAGAAAAGGAAACGTCCATTAAAAGGAAAACCTTGCAAAGCCCCTGACCAAATTGGATCAACAGAGAATCAAAGCCCTTCAGCTGCTATGATAGAGGATTCTATAGAGGTACGAATACTAGGTTTTACCTTATGCCCGAAACTGTAGGAAACTATCTTCTCCTTTCAAAATGAATGTGCCCAATTCCTAGCAGAATCATCGGTGCTGCCTGATGATTCTGTGCATCCTATGTCCGTTGACGAAGTCCAGATTATCTCAGGCCCTAGTATAGCATAATGTCTTCCTTGTGTGATTGAGGAAGAACACCCTGTTCCTCCTCCAACAACGAAGAAGAAAACCACTACTTTCGTTTCTACTTTACCCAGGAGAAAAACCAGGTCCACCAAGTCTGTCAAAGCTACAATTGGAAAGCAAGATATGGAGCAAGTCGTTCCTATTCTTCATCCACTTTCATCTATGGTTCCACAAGAACCAATTATCCATGTTGAGACTGATCCACAAGAACCAGTCCTGACAGATACAACTATTACACCAGAACCAGCTGCTCCATAGAAGATTGTCCTACCAGAGCTAGTAATATTGGAACCAACTGACAATGTCGAGACTGCTCCACAAGAACCAGTCCTGAAAAACACATATGTTCTACAAGAAAAAATTGTCCATGTCGAGACTGCTCCACAAGAACCAGTCCTGACAGCCACAACTGTTACACAAGAACTAGCTCCACAACATGCTAAGGATGTGCCACTTGCCTAATTATTTGCCCAAATAGAGAAAAAGATCAAGAATACAGAAAATTACAAGATCGTTGCACTGATAACAGAGAATGCTAACCTCAAGGTAGAATTAAAAACCCTGAAACAGGAAGTGGCAGCTGCTTGATAGAAGAATCTAGAGGGGATAACCATGGACATCCTAGCACTGAAAAAAGCTGTTTTGGGCAGAAATGAAGAACTCGTGTGTTTTGAGTGTGAAAAAATTTACTATGAGGCAAGATATGAGGTATTCAAAGTCCTAGTCACTACAGGACCAACAAATGTATCAATCAAAACTGAACATGGACTTCCTGCTACACAAAAATCAGTAAAACAGAGGAGACCTCATCGTCATAAATCAACTCCTGGTATACCAGAAGCTTGCAAACAAGAACATCTGTTTTCTTCATGAGTTGTTACTCAAGCAACTCAAAATGATCCTGTTCTCAAGCATAAAGAAACCTAAACAAATTGTTGACTCAACATATTTTCTTTTTGACACAGCAGTCTTCATTACCGACACTTAGAAATTTTTCTTAACAATTTTGCACTAGAGGAGATACCGATCTACTTCAGCTACAAAATAAGGTTTGAATGTGTTTTGCATGAGGACATGCAATGTCTTCATTTGGGGGGTATGTTAGGACCCTGAAATGTCCCTTTTTCACTACACCTTTTGATCATTCAACCTTCTCATTTCTAAGCTAAATTACTACTATAATGAGCACTAAGATCCTTTTTCCCAAGGTACGAACTATTCATCTTGCTTTTATGTTTTCATTTACTTAGCATGTTTGATTGATAACGATCACATATTTTTCCCATGAAATAATTTAACTAATGATCGAAGTGATTAGAACAACCCACTTTAAGAAACTTGATGTTTTCATAGCTATGTGCAAAGCCTGGAAGCTGTTACATGATTTCTGCAACGGATGCCCATAAATCCTGGAAGATGTTACACAACTGCTACGATAGAAGCCTGTTAATCTCGGAAGCTGTTACAACAGACGCCACCAGTATTGTTGTGATACAACTGCTGCAACACCTGTTGATTAGAATGCTGGCTCACGATGTTGATGAAGGAGAATTCAAGACTTTCTTGAACTGAAGAAAGTAGTGATTATTGTACACAAACATCGTTTTGGAAATTGAATGAAGAAGTGGATTGATTTTCTTTAGCAGACTGTAACCCATATTTTTGAGTGGATTCGGTGAGAAGGAAAGGGCCCACCTTCCTCCCTGATTCCCCTCTATTTTGAATTCTAGATTTAGTCATTTTTATTGCAAATGGTTTAACTGTTAGATATCTCTGAATAAAACTATTGTTACAGTTTAGTTTCTTCTTGGTAAATGTGCATAAACTTGTCTCATGAGAATTAGAAGTCAGTTGCTGAACATGGCTGGAGAACTGCTTTTCATTTTTCTGCATTAGATTAAAATCTTGTTTTGGAGAATTAAAAGTGTGAAGTAGCTTCTTGCAATAGGTAGATTTCCCTTCAACAATAGTATAGAATTTCTTCCTGCAAAAGTAAATTAGAATGTTAGATTAAGGTAGGCAATTCATGGTTTTTGTAGATTCATCAGTTTAGATTGCAATTATGATTTTAAGTCTACAACACTCCAGCTGTATCAACACAATTGTGTTAGCAAAAATGTTTGTTTGATTTGTTACAAAGAACTTCCCTACTACAATTAGAATTAGAGATGCTTTCATAATCTAGCATAGACTGTGCAGAATTATCTTGAAATAACAAACTTCCCTGGGTTGACAATTTATATTGAACACTTTGATTTTCCATTCAATTAGACAATTAAAGTTCCCAATAGGGAGGAACATAGAAAAAAGTACAGACTGCGTTGCACAGTCTGCAGTTGAAGAAAAGAAAAAGGTTCATATCAGAGTGCCTCGGGATGAGTCATAGGTGAGTGTTGGGGGACTGTTGGCCCTTGGTAATGGAAGTAAGAGAAGATTACATAAGAGAGGATGAAATGCAAGCTGTGTGGAAGACACAGTGACTGATACTCGGTCGAAGTGAGCAAAAGAGAAGAAAAGACGAAGCGAAGTAAGAGAAAGCAAGTTGTTGGATGAGGAGATCGAGGAAGACAAATAAATAAGAAAGATGGATCATGGACAACTCAACAAGCGAAAAAAGCCACCAGTAGATGCTTTGGAGCGCCTCACAGGAAGGAAGGAAAGATAGGTTGGCAAAGCCTTGAAAACACGGGTCAAGTTGACCTCGGGTTTTAGACACCTAGGGTTTTGGTATCTAGGGTTTAGACACCTAGGCTTCAGCGTAAGGCTGTCGGTGAGCGATTGTAATGTATAAATAAAGGTCAAGAGGACCTGATATGGGTTCTATTGTGTTATGATGAGTGATTTTTGTTATTATCGAGAGAGGAGTATTGGGTTGAGAGGAAAGCCTGTGTTTTAAGATCTTCAGCTAGGTGCGAAGATCAACCCTGTAGTTGGGTGCACATGGAAGGGAGGAAGAGAGAAAAGAGAAAGAGATAATATCTACTAGATAAGAATGAAAATAGGACTGTATGCTTTCACCTAATATATTATAAAGCACAGTTCTGTGGACGTAGCCCTAGGGAGAGGGTGAACCATGTACATCTTGTTGTTGTGTGTGATTGATATTGTGTCCTTTTGCTCTATGATATACTGTTATGGCATTAGAATGTTAGATATGATCTATAACTGTATGAAGTAGGTTTATGTTTAGAAAGAGTAATCTGATCTCCTTGTGTGATTGCCTTGATTCCACTTGCATTTCCTCTAGTTGTAGACACATGTGTCCTGCAACCCCCTATTGCTACTTCGGGTGAGACTGCATCTGCTTTGCAAGTGTTGCTGAAAGGGAAAGTAGTTAGGGCTTGTTGGTGCACTTTCAGAGCTGAACCTTGGGTCTGCCCCTATGCCAACAGTCCTTATTCCTTAGAGGCCCTTAGTCTCCCACAAGATCACTTGACGAAGTATTGACTCCAGGGGTTTGACGTCTACCAAATTTAGTCAAGAGGTGAGTAGCACCCTTGGAGCACGTAGTGCGTCTTGAAGGGCATGTCACACAAAGAAAACAGAAAGAGGCGAGTTGGACCCTTGGAGCATGTAGTGTGTTCTGAAGGGAACGTCATGATTTTAACTGGTAAGTTAATAAACCTAGTGCCTAGAAAACTATATACCTCCTTAGGACCTGGCCGACCTTAAAATGAATGATGTGATAATTAAAGTTTAATAACTAAAATTTCCCCTTAAGAACTTTCGCCAAGCCTAGTGAATTGAAAACCTAGGTCTGAGTAGAACCTTAGAACAAAATAAAAATAAAAATTAGACATATAATAGGAAGGGGGTAAAGAAAATTCAAGCATTAATAATTAAAGTGGAAATTTTAATAAAGGTTTAATTAATAAAAGGGGTATTTGGTTGTTTTTGTCTAAACCTACTAATTCTGAACTTAGTTATAAAAAAGGGGAAACTTTAAGAAAAAGGGAAACTTAAAGAATAGGGGGAAACCTAAGGAAAAGGGGAAACTTAAAGGAAAAATGGAATGTCTAACTTAGTAAGGAATCTAGCCTTGGAACTTTCTATTTATGAACTCAACTATGAATTAAATAAGGCGTAAGTCATTTAAGAATTGTAAGGGAATAATGGGACACCGAGTATCATTTCTAGGAACTCTCTTAGGTGGGTGAGGGAAATAGACAAATTTAATTAATTAATAAGTTGATTTTTTGGTGCAACTAGGGGATCAGGCGACATGTATACGGGGGAGGTTTTTTGAAATTAATTACATGAAAAAGGAATCTAATGAGGGTTTTGGGAAACTAATGACTAAGAAAAATCTATAAAAAGGATGGCAAAGGAGGATTATGGATCAAATTTGGCTTGTGTAACGTCAAGCTGCCAAATTTTATCTTGACTAAGTTTCTTTTGTGGGAGTTGGGATACCCATCTCGGGCAACGGGTGGTAGCTCGACCTTGCAAGGTGATCTGGGAGCTAGAATTATTTGGTATTGTGTGTGTGGCCCCTTTGTGGATCAGGGGGCTCAGGGGGGAGAATATTACCCCTAGAATTGGTTGGGTGGTACTGGTGAGGTCTTCACAGTCAACAAGCGGGAGATAGTAGGGAGCACAAGCACGGAATAACAACATCAGACTCTTCGTATCTGGTTATGGTAATCCTAAACTAATATTGTACTCATGAAGTTTCAATTTAAATGTAGTTAATTTCTATTGCATACGCATTGTTGGGAAATTTAATTCAAAGCTTTATATTTTTAGTGAGATTTAATTAAGCATGTCGTTGCGGTAATCCCATCTTTGTATTCGTTTCACCATGAAAATTTTTCCTAGCATTATGCTTTCATCATTGCGTTATTGTCTCGTTTTCTCTATGGAAAACCCTTGGTTGTAATTTATTGGATTGATCCTTGCTTATCTAACTCAATTCCTCCTGGGAAAAACCCACGCTTTTATTTAGTTGTTACATCTGAGTTTTTATGGCACCTTCACACATAAATTTTATCTCTGCCCCAAAAATGATTTCGTTGCCATCCTTTTGATGTAGAACTGATTTAAAAGTTCTTCTCATCCTTAACCATGATTTCTTACTCTCCAACAAATTATTCCTCTACGATTGTATATTCTTCTTTTCGTTTTTTATTGTTGTTGTTTTTAATCCAAATAAATTTTTTTTTTTCTTTTATTCCTTTATCTTTTTAAGTTATTAGTCTGTGCCTGAGAAGTCAGCCAGGAGCCGAATCAAATGTCTTTCACTCCAGTGTTAAAGATTTAGATTCAAATGCATTTCTTTCATGTGCATGGATAACAAGTGTACAATCATTCTCTTCCTAGTAAGGAATTATCTCATGGGAATTTATTCCCTCCTTAGCCTCTATGATTATTGTGATTTACTCTCTGCAATTCATTTTTAATTTTCCAAAACAATCCATCGCTTGTACAGCGAAAATACCTCTTCATTTCTCTTTGATTAATGTTGTTTTTACTCTCCGCAATTCGTTTTTAATTTTCCCAGCAAATCCATTGCTTGTATAGTCAAAATTCCTCTTCATTGATCTGCGATTATTATGTTTTACTCTCTGCAATTTAGTTGTTATGCCCATTATTAAATCTGGGTAATTTACTCCATCCCCAACGGATCTTCCCTCAACAAATTTGTCGGGACCCCTTTGCGTTTTTTCTTGTCTTCCTCAACAATTTTGTTGGCGCATCCTTGTATTCCATGGTGGAAAATGCCAGCGAGGCGAATCCCTGGGCGATCCTCCTGGAACTATGTGTTCCCACTTACGTACCCAATTTGTGGTAGCTAGCAATGAAGTAAAAAAGTGGCCTCCCTTTTACGTTTAAAAATAACCGGTGTCTGTGTGAACTAGAGGAGGCGAATAGCTTTAGTTTGGGTATGGCGTGGGACTGATTTTGACATTTGATATTACCATCAGTAAACCTTAATTCAAGATTCTACATCGATGCTTAGAACACAACCCTTTTTACCTATAAATGGGAGTAATTCAAGATACAATGATACAACCTTTTTTCCCATTTACTGTTGGAGCATACACTTGTCAACAATGTTGTAGATGACCATGTGTATTATGGAGATTTAAATTAAATGGTTAGATGCGATTATGTTGTATTATTAGTTAAGTATTTTTTACAGTCTTTGATTGAGAAGTGGCTTTGCATAGAATCCATAGGAGTGTTGTTTCTTCTTGATGGTTCATGATTAGACAGACTAAATCTATTTTCGGGTATTTGGATTCAACATAGAATGTTCACTTCCTTTCTATTCATGTTATTTCAATAGTTTAAATTTTTTCAACTTATATGGGAAGGAATTGTCATACACTTTTTTGTAATGTTTTTATACCAATTTTGAAATGGTTATGATACTTAGGTTATGTACCTGATATGAACTTTATGTACAATATAGATACGAGCTATGTGATATCTTGAGATTTGTATTTTTAAGAAGTTTTGACAACGATTATGTCCATAAGGAAGTATATGTTTAGAATGTATGTCTAGTGAAGAGACCAATTATGAGGCTTTCAAAGATTTCTAAAAAAGAATCCTTTACAGGATGTTCTCCTAATGGACTATGCTTACAATGATTGTGTTTTATTTTCATCCAGATTATAATTTACAAAATTTATAAGTAAAATAATACCAATTTAAAAGTGGATGCAAGATAGTAAATATCGGTTCTTAAATACATGTTGAATGATGAATAGTTTTTCCTCTTTAAGGATGATTGATCCTTAGTGAAACTTATTTTATGAAATGGTTATCCCAAGCCTTTTACCTATGAATGGATCCCTTTTAATTTAAATCTTTAATTCATTAAATTGTGTAAATGGAAGTTAACGATGTTTGCCATTAAATTGAGGTGTCACTCCATCTTTCTTAGAGACTCCATTAATGTTTAAGAAGGAATAATTCCATCACATTTTTATCTTACCAATGTGGTTACACGTTAATAGGTGGAAGAATCCTATGGTAACAAGAATTGTGCCTCAAGTTGGTTATTGATGGATAGATGGTGTATGGCAGATATCTTTTGCGCACTCATAAATTTGGTTAATTAAAGTATTGTCTAATATTAGATTATCTGGTGGTGTGCGACGAAAGGCCTTTAATGTTCGACTAATGTTATTTACTTGTGCATCATGCATTGTTGAATCTTTTATTTCTAATTCTTGCTTGCATTGAAGGTTCTTGTTACATGTGTCAGTTGGTGTTGTTGCGTTTGTTTGATTGAGGATTGTCTTTTAGCTTGTAGGCGTTGTCTTGCTTGTGTCGAGAGGGATGTCGACACCTCCTTGTTCCTCAGAACAGTCGCTAGGATTGAGACCTTAAATGGTCAAAATCAATGGAAACCTTGGCTTGAGCATTGCTTATGTGTCCTAGAGGTCCTAACCTTGCAGGGTAGGATGGGCAGGTAGTCATTTTATTTTGGTCTGATTGATTTTCGTATGTTGCGACTAGTTGCATGATGTGCTAGGATGCTAGGTTGTTATGTTGTTTGTTTCCTGAATTGTGTGCATTGTGTTCATCGTTAATTTGCATGGATTGAATGTTGTTGTTGTTACCTTACTATTTTTAAAAAGAAAAGAAAAAAAATAGCACTTGTTATGCGTCGCATGTTGTCGTAATGCCAGGGATGTTACATATCCATTCAGATACACACACTCATCATATCTATACATAAGAAAACATTAAAAATGTTAGGAAACCCCGAAGAAGAATGTACCATGTTATAAAGCATATAGTTAAAGGGGAAATCTATAAATTATTGGATGTATATTTTATTTATACCATATAAGACAATCAATGGCTTTCACCCTTCGTGATTGTTTACAAAAATAATATAAAGTGGCGAGTGTGTGTCGATTATTGAGAATTAAATAAGGTCACCTTAAAATGAAATTTTCCTTTACCTTTCATAAAACAAGTCCTGGATACATTAGTAGGAAAGTAACATTTTTCTTTCCTCAATGGATTCAGTGGCTATATTCAAATACAAATTGCTCCAAAAGATCAAGAAAAAATGACTTTTACATGTCCTTGGGGAACATATGCCTATTGGGCCCTCCGTTTTTGAAGAAAATCTTATTTTTTTGGAATGATAAAGTTTTGTGGGAATGAGAAACAGTCCAGTGAAAGATCAGAAGCATTGGAGAACAACTAGTATAAGCGAAAAAGCTAATTACAAGAGTACCATTGACGAAAACATATCTTATGCCAGTTGGATGAGCAAGTGGAAAGAGCCAGAAGCTTTGAGTGCATGAAAAGCAACATTCAAGAAAAGATAACAATGAAATCAAGAAGTCAAGAAGTGTTTGAGGGAAAAATAGAAATATGGGAATATGTAACGGGAAAAAGTTGGTTGGTTGTTTTTCATATTGTGCATTGTTAGACTATTTTTGCTAGTATTATTGTCGGTTCCCTCTGTTATCAAGCTATCACCATTATTGTTATTGTTTCTTTTGGGATAAGCTATTGTAATAGGTTTTGTGGGAATAATTGTTGTTACACAATAGTGATAGATTTTTTAGAGGGCATGGGAACATGGAGAGTAATGTATAAGATATGATATAAGGATATACTTGTGGGATCATGAATTCTAAGATATTGATAATATAAGATATCATTTGGGCCCAAAAGTTTTGGTTATGATGTGTATGACTCCATAGTTTCTTCATTGCAAAATTACTTCTATACTATTTATTTGTTATTTAACCATTAATACATATGTATGGACTTGTCTGTATGCTACACAACCTAGTTAATCTGATGTTTATGATATTTTAGACTCTTGGTGATATAATTGTTTATATGTTAAAACATGAATTTGCATAATGTTTCACTCGTCTTGATGACACATCCTCTTTGTTTCACTTCACCTCACAAAGTCTCAAATGAAATTTGGGTGAGACCTCCTTCCCTTGCGGAAGGTTGAATATACTAGCGCTGCTAGACTACAACTACTATATCTTTGTTGGTAACCTCCGAGAACCTCGATCTCCAATTTTGGGCCAACAAATGGTTTTGTTTCTAGGACCTGTCTTTATCGTGAATTTTTAGAGGATGCAACATCACATATTTAAGTATGAAATTGAGAATTGTTGGGAAAGAAGGTGTGATGAGTTTATACTGCAAGAATTTGAGTTACGATAAAAAAAATTGAGGGTTGTAAAGAATGTTATATTTTATTCAGAACCTGCGAATGAACAGTACGAGATCTTCTGGATTTGATTCCCAGAAGAGGAATTTCAATGGCTTGAACAACTACAAGAAGCACAAGTATTCAAAGATCGAGTCAAGAGGAGCTATAATTGGACTCTTGAGCACTTAGGAGCTCTTCACCAACTAGATCATCCGATTTCTAGAGATGTATATTTTTTGGTACAAACCACCTTGGAATGATATATTATTGAGTTTTCCATAGAGAACCATCAATATTTTTCAAAAGCAGAAGCCATATTCAAGGAAGGATCCCAAGGAAGACTGTTGCAAGAAATCCCCCTCTGGATTAAAATTGTTCTTGCAGAAGAGGGGATGTTACTTGTTCCAATTGAGATGGCAACGCAAACCCTTGTGCACGAGGGACATGTGATCCAGGTGAGGGTTCATGGGATAGGTTATGAATGTTCTTGAAGTATGGGAGGTTTTCGAGAAAAGAATGCCAGAGATGAATTAGCTCAGAGGAGGGTTGTTGTGATTGAAAAGAGGTGGAAAAAATAGATGATAAAGTTGATGAAGAGGTCTAATCAGCCATGAAAGGATATCAACTTAGAGGGTAGTTATAGAAGAGAGTCAGAGAAAATAAGAGAGTTGCAGATACACGAAAGGATGACCAACCAATGGTTGCAGGAGATATTTGGAGAGACAGGTGAAATATCTAGAGGAAGAAAACAAGAGGAAGGAAATTAAGATGAAAGAATGAGGATAGGCACCAAACCTGGAGAGAAGTAATCAACCAGAATCCTTGAAGAATTTGTGGGAGAATCAAATCGTGTGACACCATAAGATGTTGAATCACATCATGAAATTGACGCGGTACTACATAATCATGTGACCCACTAGGTTAAATAATTCCATTTCAGAGGAAAATGAAATAACCTTGAATCACATAGTCTCTCAACACTATTCAAAAATTCTGTAAACTCTATACTAAATTCTTTAGTAGATTCTATCATTTATAATCCCTATAATATGGCAAGTTCAAGTAGTAGTAGAGGAAGTGGGGAAATTTCTTTAGTCATATCACAACCAACACTCTTAGGGTTCATTTTGATAGGATCTCCAATCTCTTTGATGGAAATTCAACATGCAGGATTCCTCACCCGATACCCATAGTTTTGGGGTAAAGGGGATGAGGATGTTGAACAACATTGGTTTCTTTGTGAAGCCATCTAGAGGTTTCATGGAACTCTAGATGCCAACAAACTGATCGAGTTTCAGACCACCTTGTGAGGTCGAGCTTTAAAATGATATGTGAAATCTATTGAACCAAGGAATCCTCAAGGACAGGTTTTCACTCTTGCTCATGTCAAACATAGGTTCATAGAAGAATTTTGCTTACCACATTCAAAGAAACAAGCTCTCTCTGAGTTACAGGAGATAAAATAGAGAGATGGTGAGTCTGTCTAGGAGTATAACCAAATATTTATGGATGAGTTAGGGAAATTGGCAAACCCTATCCCTAAAGACCACCAATGAGAATGGTTTATACATGGGCTATTGTCAATGACCTAGACACCATTAACCCAACAGAGGATAGCTACGCTGGGGGAATCCTTAGAAAAAACAATGAAAATTGATGAAATGGATGGTTATCCCATAATCTTGTGGGTTATGAGACTGAATGAAGACACTAATATTGCACAATTACAAGGCCATATTTCCATGTTAACTGAAAAGAGTCAAGAATTGATCCTCCCAAGAGTAGGTCAAACACATGTAAGGTGTACTGGATGCTACATGGAGGGTCATACAGTGAAGAAATGTCCGATACTGAGGGGCATAGGACCCCTCCACACTCAATGACTCCTTCTCCAGAAGGACCATCAAGAGGGGTCGCACAAGTTACCGCTATAATGCCATTTCACGTCCCTATGCAGTACCACACACTCCCAAATCATCAAGGGGGGCCTAATAACAAATACTATGAAATATGCAGGAATCTTTGCCACTCCCCTAGGTATTGTACAATCCTACAAGAGTATTCCTCTGTTATGAATATTGTATACTATGAATTCTATGGGTCACCTACTCACTCTACCAAGTTGTGTCATGCTCTAGATGCTCTTGTGGACAAGTTGGATCGGTCAATGTTTAGGGTCAAGGAAGCTCCTCAAGGGTTTGGAGGAGATCGCAGAGGTGGGGGAGGATTCTAAGGTGGATGAACTAGCATCAGAGGACCAATTTAGTGTTACAGTTGTGATGAACAAGGACACCTCATGAGAGACTATTCTCTTCCAAGAAGACCTTGGTGTGCACACTATAGAAATAACACCCATGCGACCGAGGATTTCCCTGTGTTGATTGTGAAATGGAAATATCGCACAAGGAAATGAGGTGCCAACTTAAGAAATTCTAAACCTAGACCTATTGTTGAAGGAAAGGAGCCCAATATTAACATTGTTACTAGAGGAGGGACAAGGATTGGTGTTGATGTTGACAACCCTAATCAAAGTAAGATTCAAAATGAGGTACCGGTGGATACTAAGTATGATCCCATAAGGCAGAAGGAGTTCTTCCAAAACTTGGTAGAAATGTTTCAAAATATGTATAAACCTACCATATCGAAAGTTGTAGAACCAAGTGTTGAGATTCAACCAAGAGTCATGGAAAATTTTTTGGAACCAAAGGACCTTCCATTGAAATCACAACAGACTATTGATTTATGGTTCCAATTATTTTCCAATATTTTGTGTGATGAACAATTCACTAATAAGTTGTAAAGCACGCTTAAGGGGAATTTAAAGGTTGAAGGGAACCCAGAGGATTCGATTTTTGCTAATCTCCCAGAGAGAAATGCAGGTAGAGTACAAAGGAGGAAGTATATATCTGAAAGAGAATTTAGATTACATACCCACATCGATGACTATGAGATTAGTGGAGTTATGTTAGACTTGGGTTCTGGCGTCAATATACTATAAAAAAAAACTTGGGAAGCCATGGGCAAGCCTAAACTCATGTATTCACCTATTTAGTTGTCGATGGCCAATCAATATTGTATCTACCCTATTGGGAGGATGCAAAATGTTGAAGTGGACTTAAATGGAATTAAAACAATAAAATACTTTGAATTCATAAAAATAATGGGGGATAAGGATCTGTACCCAACTCTATTGGGTATTGACTGAGCATATGAGAATTACGGTGTTAGAGATATCAAAAAGGAAAACATGACATTTGAAGCGGATGGTATGAATGTAACCCAACCTCTATACCCATACCAAGGTCCTCGATATACTGATTCAACTGAAGAAAACATGGAACAAAATTTCCTAAATCAAATCTACTCTTTGACTTCGGGAAAACAAGAAAACTGTATTAACCCTATCACAGAAGGGTCAGTAAGTTGGCAAAGTATTCAACCTGCAAGTGAATATTCAAGGCAACTTTTGAGAATTGGAAAGAAGGAAGATATGAAAACTTTTCAATCTGTTGTGAAACTATCATAGCCACCGGGTGGATTGGAACAAAGGTTCGAGAACACCTTGTTTATGATGGAACTTCATATTTACACAACTTTTTAGTTGATCTGGAAGAAAAAGTTGAACCAGAAAAGAGAATAATAGTACTTGATATTGCATTAAAATCATCTCTATCTAGGTGGTGGGCTACACATAAGGAATCTTTGACTTCTTGGGATGAGATAAAATTCACTCTTTAATACTGATTTATCCTTCCATCACAAGTCATCTAGTCGCGTAAGGACCACGAGCTGAAGCATCAATGCTTAACTCTAGAATTGTTTGATGGGTCATCAGATCCACATGAGCATGTTGAACATTGTATTAAGGTATGAAAATATGCACATATTCCTTCTCAATTTTAGGTACACCATTTTATTCATTCATTGGGATGAATTCCAAGTTCTTTGTACATGCACGAAGAGACCAAAAGACAAACTGCTTGCTGGAAAGTACTGCAATGCTCGTTCTGTCACAATTTCTCATTTTCAGATCATTTGTCTAGACTAGAGTCAGGAGAGAGTGGTCGTGTTGTAGATGATCGGCTCCCAGATGCATATTTTTTCAAAGTAGAAGATATTCTTTATTACTTGTTTGACATTGCCTTATTTCTGAGCACGGGTGTCTGCATTGAAGGTTATTCCACAACTCAAAAGTGACACATATTGGTTTGATAAATAGACTATCAACTGATTCCATGCCACTTGTACAAATTAGGATTGGATAACATCCTAAGACAATGTGTGCTTGACCATGAGATATTGGGTATTCTATGGGAGTGTCACAATGGAGTTGTGAAAGGACATGTCGACTGAAAGGAAACTGCGTGAAAGGTATTACAAGCAGGATTATAATGGCCAATGATGTTCAAGGATGCCAAATAATATGCCAGGGCATGTGATGTATGTTAGCAAGTCGACAATATGTCCCACCACAATGAGTTACCCTTACACCCCGTGCAAGCACTACAAGCCTTTGAAAAGTGGGTTGTTGATTTCATCAATCCGATAAACCCCCTTGTGAGGTATTCTAAAGATAAGATACATTATTACCACAATCGATTACTTGAATCGTTGCGATAAAGAAAAATTTGTTCGGGATTTATCTATAGACACAACAACGCAAATTGTGAAATTAATGGAGCTTAAAGAAGCTATATTTGTAGCAGATTTTCATCAGATGGTGGAAAAGGATCGACAAAAGGCTTGGAATGACTAACATATCAAGAATAATTCATTTGAGCAAGGTGACCAAGTTCTGTTATATGAAAATAAGTATCAGAAACATCCGAGGAAGCTACAGATGCATTGGATGGGACCTTTTATAGTTGCGTAAATCCATGAATCTAGTGCTATTAGACTCACGCAACTAGATAATATTCTTCATCCAGGATGGGTGAATGTAGCATGCATGAAGCCCTAGATTTGTTCTTGGTAAATGAAATTTCACAACGCTCCTATACGGAGGAGTGCATACAATAGGTATGATTTTTTATCAGTTGTTGTTTTCCATTTTTGTTAATAAATGGGTGACGTTTCCGACTGTCACTTGTCCTAGTGTCTAGTATTACCTATCAATTTATCGAGCCCGTATATCAACTTTTTGGTCAGGGAGGTCTAAATGAAATACCTTCGTATCTTGTATGCTCCAATCCCAAAACTCGTGCCTATTGTTGTCATTGGCTTAGTTAAATGTCATTTATACATTTCCGCTTGCTATCCCATCATTACTGGTTGTATTCAATTACGTCCTCACAATCATCAATACTTTTTTGGGTGATCATTGGTGAGACCATTACTTTCTCGTTCACCCCATTATCCCTGTGTCTTGTTTCTGCTTCATCTCTTAATTGCCCAAATCGCCTCGTATATTTTTCTATGTCTACTCATCATGTTTGATGTTAATGCCAAAATGGATGCCATGTTGTCTCTCTTAATGGTTGTTAATGATGTCACCATCCCCTGATGTTGCCTATAAACTCTCCTTTGGCCAACTACTCACTGGTATCATTTTTTAATCAAGTTCTTTGTATCTTCAGTCCTAGAGCCCCTTGAGAACTCTGTGAGCCCCCGCCTATGTCCACCAGTTCACTTTGTCTACCAATGTCATTTTGTTACAATGGTATGCACTATTGGTCAGGGATCCCTTCCCAAAACTGATATTCTGAAGGAATTTGTTGATCCTCGTGGTATTGTGCAGGGTGATCCCCATGGGAAGGTCGAGAAAAATTGGATGGTCGACCTGGATTTCACAGATTATTCCTTATTTCCATAGATGACTATTCATTCCTGTTGGATTACTAAGAGGGGGGGTGAATCAATAATAGCGTAATTATAATCTTTTTTCTTCAAATAATCCAAGTGTTATATCAATGTAGAATTATTATCCAATAATGAGAAATAAGAAATGAACAATCACACACATACACAATACACCAGTTCTTTGAGTGGAAACCCAAATCGGGAGAAAAACATAGAATGTTTTTTCTTATATGTATTGAAGAATTACATTCATTGGAAGCACCAACTTCCTTTGTTTTCCAGTTGCAACTGGAAGGAGGCTCCAACCCCCTAGTTTCTAAGGCTATAACCTGAGGGAAGCTCGAACTCCCTATTTCTTTGGCTACAACCAGAAGGAGGATACAACCCCTTATGTTCACCGACTACAACCGAAAGGTGTCTACAACTACTTGTAATTGCCTCGTCCAACCGCCCTGAAGTAGAAGTAGAATGATGGAACCACTGTCACACTATCACTGTGAGATATACCGCTGTAAACCTGTAGCAATAAACCTGAACCATGCATCAACCTGTAATCAACCTGTACCATAAACAAGTGCATCAACTATGCACCAACCTATACCAAACAATCTGTAATAAACCTGTACCATAAAAAAGTGCAACCAAACATGTTCCAAGTATTTACCAATCATGTTTCAACAACTCATCAATATGTACCAACATCATCAAATGTACACCTCATGTATGTGCCAACTCATCAACTACTTGTCTCAACCATGTACCCAACTTGTACCTCAACCAAAAGCCCTCATCAATTTCAAAATCCAAATATGATTTATAACTCTGTAATAGACCTATTTTATATGATCACATACCTACAAACCTTCCTTAACTTTAAACAACAAGAGACTAGCATTTACATCAAACTTTTCTTTAGTCTCACATGACTAGTTTTGGATTAGTCAATAACCCTAACTTGAAATAATCATAAATTTGTACCTTTAATGAATAAAGATATGAAACTGATACACAATGTTCTTCAGTGTTTTTTATGCAATTCCTCTAGGTTTCACTACTTGTAACCTCTCATAAAAGTAGTTATAGCAAAAATGGTCTACCTTGCAGAATTCTGGCTTATTCTAGAGAGTGACCTTGTAGAGCATTCCCAAAACGGAATATTTGTTGAATGGATTTGAAACTATTACACAACATAATACAAAATATAATCTAACCAACACATTTTGTCTTACTTAATTTGGATTTTTTATGAAGAAGTTATGACGTTTTTACCCGAAACACCTATTTTGGACTAGTTTCAGGACTAGCCACAAACCCTATTTTCCATGGAGTGTAACTCAAAAAATACAACGAACCACAAGATGAATTTTTTACCATAGATACTTGGATATGTTTATTCATTGGAATAGAAATTTCATGGTCTGAATCATTCTATAAAAAAGTTATTGTGAAAATGGTGAGATGACCTGTAGATAACATACCTTAGAAAACATCATCAAAAGAATTTATCCTTCCTTGAATTCCGACCTTCTTTTCTTCACCTTCCCTCAGAAATTCGACTTATATATACTTTGGTTACCTAAAAAATCTATAGGTATTCAATATTCTCAAGTGTTTCTAAAAAGAGAGAGCCTTGCCTCTTATTTATACTCTCCAAGTAGCTTCCTTAAAAACATCTTCTAGGTCACTTTGCCCACTTTCCTTATTTTAGGGTTAACCCACTTCTAATTTCTCCATTAAATTTATTATTTAAATAATTTATTTTGTATTCACTTTGAATTATAGTACACTCATCAATTCACTTTATTATTTACCTTTTAAAATCTCTTAAACCACTTTGGCTACTTTGACCTTTTGGGGCTTCTAGGTGACATAAGAGGGTTCTCCAATTTCGTAAGGCCATAACTCTCAAACCGTGAGAAGTTATGTGACATTCCACATACCACCAGAAGTGGAATGACATGTAACATCCATATAGAATAGTATTACCTTCAAATATATCAAAAATCATACCATAATCCATCAAACAAATTAGGGTCCATTACCCAAACTTGAGTTCTCAAACTTCTCATGGCCATAACTCTCTAACCATGAGGAGTTATGTGACATTCCACATACCACCGGAAATAGCATGATAAGAAATATCCATATATGATAGTTTCAATGAAAAATTCACTGACCTTCATCTCGTTATTCCACAAATAAGCATGGGTTCTCTAACCATACTTCTAGGATAACTCAATCTGCAAAGCGTCTTCCCGTGAGGGATTTCACCATAAGGGGGCCACTTTGGATTTCATATATTTATACTTATTATCAACCATGACAAGAAAATAATGAGTCATCTTTACATCAAACAATCTTGGGTCCATTACCCAACCTTTTTTCTATAGATCTTTCTTCAAGGGTTGACATCAATGACAACCAACCTTAATCAACAATCTGCCCCTTTGGCATTGATGGAAACACTCTTATGCAATACTGAAATCATATCATTCATGCTCCCCCTAGAACCATGCCTCTATCCCCTACATCTGATAAATCTGCTCCCTCTAGAACCATGCCTCTATCCTCTGCATCTGATAAATCTCCCCCCCTTTGTCATCAATGACAAAGGTATCTTTCCATCCGAGGTTTCTCCCCCTGACTGAACTGTCTTATTATGGTTCTTCCTCATGTACATCTAAGACATATAAGATAAGCATTCAAAAACATTCGTTTTGGAGTAGAAATAACTCTGAGTCTCTAACGAATATACTCAAAGGCTTCCTGTGGAAGTGGTTTTGTAAAGATGTATTCCACTTGTTCTTTTGTTCTCACATACTCAACTCTGATGTTCTTTTCTGCAACCTGTTCCCGTAAAAAGTGATACTTGATTGGAATGTGCTTTGTCTTGGAGTGCATCACAGGATTCTTTGATATATTGATGGCACTTGTATTATCACAATAGATTGGAATGGGCTCATCATACTCAACCTGTATATTTGTCAGAGTTTGTTTCATCCAAAGAACTTGTGTACAACATGATGTTGATGCAATGTACTCTGCCTCAGTTGTAGATAAGGATACTAATGATTGTTTCTTTTAGCCATGATACTAAACACTCAGCCAAGTAGAATTTTCCCCCACTAGTGCTTCATCAGTCATCAATACAACCTGTCCAATCTACATCTATGTAGGCAATAAGTGATAGATCCTTTCCTTTTGGATACCATAATCCAAACTCTTTTGTTCCTTTGAGATATCTGAAAATTCTCTTCACTGCTAATACATGTGATTCATTTGGTGCTGCTTGAAATCATTCCACCTGTCCAACTGCCTGCATTACATCTAGTTTGGATGCTGTCACATATAGTACGCTGCAAATCATTGACCTGTATTACCTCTGATATGTAGAATTCAAATCATCATCTTTGCTCAACTTGCAACTGGTTTTCATGGGACTGATAACTGGTTTGCAATCTTTCATTCTAAACCTTTTTAACATTTCTCTGATATACCTGGTTTTATAAGTAAAAATTTGTTGGTTGCTTTGGCATATTTGAAGTCCCAGAAAGAAGGATAGTTTTTCAAGTAACGACATTTCAAATTCATTCTACGTATCTTTTGCAAATTTCTGGCTTAACTTGTCATCATCACTACCAAAAATAATATTATCAACATAAACTTCAATTAATAAAATATTACCTTGACTTACCTTTTCTGCACTTCCTTTTCTGGACCCTTCCTTCTGCAAATACTTATCAAGTCTAGAGTACCATGCTCTAGGAGCCTGTTTTAGACCATACAAGGTCTTCTTTAATTTACACACATAATCTGCATTTTCTTACAACTGAAATCCTTCTGGTTGTTCAATTTAGAATTCTTCTTCAAGTTCCCCATTCAGAAAAGATGATTTTACATCCATTTGATACATTTTAATATTTTTGGAGCATGCATAAGATAAAACCAAATGGATTTCTTCCATTCTTGCAACTGGGGAAAATGTCTCTTCAAAGTCAATTCCTTCAACCTGTGCATATCCTTTTGTTGACAGGCAAATTTGACATGTCATCAACTGAAAGAATAGATCCAGTCCAGGGTTGTCTAAATAACCCAAGTTGTTTGGTGTAACCTATTCTGACGGGTTTAATGGCTCCGTTAGCCAACTAAGGTCCTAAAGATAGAAAAATAAAATAAACTAACTAAAGAAAATATTCTAACAATCGACATAATAATTACAAATATTTATCTAAGAATGTGAATATACAAATGATTATGAACAATTTATATACAGTTTACAAGATTTTCATGAAATCTTGCGAAAATGATTGTTTGATAAAGTTTCTAAATCAAATATGAACAACACTTTTATTTTTTATTTTTTTTAAATATATTAAATGAATAAATACTAAATGAATACGATTGAAACAATGACACAAAAATAGTCAAAGGTAATTAATGTAATCATTATTTCATTAATAAACAACTTAACTAAATAACACACAGAATAACATGTAGCTGATCAACGAAATTGGTATTATCTTTCTGTGTTGTATGAGCTCTTGCCTATACTGTTGTTAAGGGAAACCTATAACATAACTGTTGGATTATTGAGAGGGGGGTGAATCAGTAATATCGTAATTATAATCCTCATGTATGTGCCAACTCATCAACTACTTGTCTCAACCATGTACTCAACATGTACCTCAACTAAAATCCCTCATCCATTTCATCATCTAAATCTTATTTGTAGCTCTGTAATAGACCTCGTGTATATGATCACATTTTTTCAAACCTTCCTTAACTTTAAAAATAAGAGACTGGCATTTTCATCAAACTTTTCTTTAGTCTCACATGCCTAGTTTTGGATTAGTCAACAACCCTAACTTGAAGTAATCATAAATTTGAACCTGTAATGTATAAAGATCTGAAACTGATACACAATGCTCTTCAGTGTGTTTTATGCAATTCCTCCAAGTGTCACTACTGAGAATCTCACATAAAAGGAGTTATAGCAAAAATGACATACCTTGCTAAATTCTGTCTTATTCTAGAGAGAGACCTTGTAGAGCATGCCCCACACAAAATATTTGATGAATTTATATGAAACTATTACACAACATACTAAATACTGTACCCTAACCAACACATTTTGTCTCACTAAATTTTGATCTGTTATGAATAAGTTATGACATTTTTACCTGAAACACTTGATTTTGACTAGTTTCAGGACTAGCCATAAACCCTATTTTCCACAGAGTGTAACTCCCAAAATACAACGACATACAAACTTAATTTTTTACCACATATACTTGGATATGTTTTCTCACTTGCATAGCAATTTCACGGTCTGAATAATTATAGAAAAACATTTGTAGAGAAAATGGTGAGATGACATGTAAATAACATACCTTAGAAAGCATCATCAAAATAATTTATCCTTCTTTGCATTTCAGCCTTATTTTCTTCAACTTCACTTAGAATTCCGGTTTAGATATCCTTGGTTAGCTCAGACACATATAGATATTCAATATTCTCAAGTGTGATTCAAATGAGAGATCATTGCCTCTTATTTATACTCTCCAAGTAGCTTCCTTAAAAACATCTTCTAGGTCACTTGGCCCACTTTCCTTATTTTAGGGTTGGGTCCACTTCTAATTTCTCCATTAAATTTATTATTGAAATAATTTATTTTGTATTCAATTTGAATTATAATACATCCATCACTTCACTTTATTATTTACCTTTTAAAATATCTTAAATCACTTTGGTTACTTTGACCTTTTGGGGCTTCTACATGACATATGAGGGTCCTCCAACTTCGTAAGGCCATAACTCTCAAACCGTGAAGAGTTATGTGAAGTTCTACATACCACCAAAAATGGCATGAAATTTACTATACATATATAATAGTATTATCTAAAAATATATCATAACTCATACATTTACCCATCAAACAAACTTAGTTCCATTACCCAAACCTGGGGTCTCCAACTTTCCATGGCCATAACTCTCTAATCGTGAGGAATTATGTGATGTTCCACATACCATCGGAAATGACATGATAAGAAATATCTATCTAGGATATTTTCCCTAACAAATTCACTTTTCTTCATCTCATTATTCCACAATTAAGCATGGGTTCTCTTACTCCACAAAGTGTCTTCCCGTGAGGGATTTCACCATAAGGGGACCACTTTGGAGTTCATCCATATTTACTTCTTATCATCAATGAAAAAACAATAATGAGTCATATTTACATCAAACAATATTGGTTCCATTACCCAAACCTTTGTGTTATGGGTGTTTCTTTAAGGGTTGACATCAATGACAACCAACCTTAATCAACAATCTCCCCCTTTGGCATTGATGGAAAAACTCTGATGCAACACTAAAATCATATCACTCATGCTCCCCCTAGAACCATGCCTCTGTCCTCTGCATCTGATAAATCTGCTCCTCCTGGACCCATGCCTCTGTCCTCTGCATCTGATAAATCTTCTCCTCCTAGAACCATGCCTTTGTCCTCTGCATCTAATAAATCTCTCCCCCTTTTTCATCAATGGAAAAGGTATCTTTCCATCCGGGGTTGCTCCCCCTGACAGACTGTCCTCTTATGATGCTTCCTCATGTACATCTAAGACATATAACATAAGCATTCAAAAAAAATTCATTTTTGGAGTAGAAATAATTCCAAGTCTTTGGCGAAGATATTTAAAGGCTTCCCGTGGAAGTGGTTTTGTAAATATGTCTGCCACTTGTTCTTTTGTGCGCACAACTGGTTTGCTCAACTTACAATTGGTTTGCATGGGAGTGATAACTGGTTTGTAATATTCCATTCTGAACCTCTTTATCATTTCTTTGATATACTTGGTTTGAGAAATAAAAATTCATTGGTTTCTTTGATGTATCTGAAGTCCCAGAAAGAAGAATAGTTCTCCAAGTAATGACATTTCAAATTCATTCTGCATGTCTTTTGCAAATTTATGGCTTAACCTGTCATCATCACTACCAAAAGTAATATCATCAACATAAACTTCAATTAATACAATATTAC
This sequence comes from Picea engelmannii, assembly GCA_009831015.1. Taxonomy (NCBI): domain Eukaryota; kingdom Viridiplantae; phylum Streptophyta; class Pinopsida; order Pinales; family Pinaceae; genus Picea; species Picea engelmannii. The sequence continues at coordinate 1,271,081 of ML776661.1, forward strand.
CTTGACTTACCTTGATGTAGAGATAGTTGTTTTCACTTCCTTTTCTAAACCCTGCTTGCTACAGATACTTATCTAGTCTAGAGTACCATGCTCTAGGTGCCTATTTTAGACCATAGAAGGCCTTCTTTAATTTACACACATAGTCTGTGTTCTCTGACAACTGAAATTCTTCTGGTTGTTCAATGTAGACTTCTTCTTCAAGTTCCACATTCAGAAAGATTGATTTTACATCCATCTGATATACTTTAACATTTTTGGAGCATGCATAAGCTAAAAGAAAATGGATTGCTTCTATTCTGACAACTGGGGAAAATGTCTCTTCAAAGTCGATTCCTTCAATCTGTGCATATTATTTACATACCAATCTAGCTTTGTTCCTTGTAACCTGTCCATATTCATTCAATTTATTCCTGAAAACCTATTTTGTGTCGATCATATTATTATTATTTGGTCATGGAACCAATTCCCAAGTGTCATTTTTCTCTAGTTGATCCAATTCTTCATCTATGGCCTTATTCCAAAATTCATCATTGTTGGCTTCTTCAAAATAGTTTGGTTCAATTGTAGATACGAGTGCTAGGTGTGTTTGTTTTGGTGAATGGTTTTTTCTTCTAGTCTCAACTCTTGCATCTTTGTTTCCAATAATCTAATCTGAAGGATGATTCTTCTATACTCATTTGCTAGGTGTCTTTGGAGATACTTGTTGAACTTGCTCTTCTACTTCTGTCGGATTCTCTTCATCTTCAGCTTCCTCTTCTTCTTCTTTTTCATCTTCTTCTTCAAAAAGTTGTTCTATTGATTTGTTTTCTTCTTTCTTTGATTCTGGTCTACCTGTTTCATCAATTGTTACGTTGATGCTTTCCACAACTTTTTTTAATCTTAGATTGTAACACTTGTATGATTTCCTTGTACTTGAGTAACCAACAAGTATTCCTTTGTCCACACGAGATTCAAACTTTCTCATTCTGTCATCTTCTCTTTTGATGTAGCATTTGCTTCCAAAAACTCTGAAGTTCTTCACATTTGTTGGTCTTCCTTTCCATAGCTCGTAGGGAGTTTTATTAGTGTTTTTTCTCAGCATTACTCTGTTTTGAATGAAAACTGTTGTATGCATTGCTATGTCCAAAAAATATATGTTAACTTTGAATCCATTATCATTGTTCGAGCCATTTCTTGTACTGTCCTATTCTTTCTTTCAACAATTTCATTCTATTGAGGTGTCCTAGTGACGAAGAATTGTCTTTTTATTCCATGATTGCTGCAATAGTCCATAAATTCCTTTGATGTGAATTCTCCTCCATTATCTGATCTTAAGCATGTGATTATTGAATCCATCTCATTTTCAACCATTTCCTTGTAGATCTTGAAATTTTCAAAAGCTTTTGATTTGTTCTTGAGAAAGAAAACTGCAGTCATTCTTGTATAATCATCAACTAATAATATAAAGTATCTCTCTCCTTTCAAGTCTTTTGTTGTAGTTGGTTGAACTAGATCAGTATGCACAATTTTCAGTGGTTTTGTTGTTGAATATTCATTTGATTTGAACCTAGTCTTTGTTTGTTTTCCTTGTTGGCAATGCTTGCACAAAGTGTTGGTTGGTTTCGTGATCTGAGGCATTTCTCTGACTGCTTCTCTTTTGCTGACTTTGACAAGGTTATCAAAATGCATGTGACCCATTCTTCTGTGCCATAGTCAACTTTCATCTTCCTTTCCTAGACAACACTTTTCATTTCCAATTTTGCTTACACATATATGTTGCTTGAAGTTCTTGCAGCTATAGTGACCAATTTCCCTAAACCTTCTTTTCTTATCTCACACTTTTGTGAATCAAAAGTAACTTTATGACCTTTGTCACACATTTGACTCACACTTAAAAGATTATGTTTCATATCTTCTACTAGTAGAACATTTTCTGTCTTTTCATTCTTGTTCTCAATTCAGACTGTGCCTTTTCCAATGTTTTTGGTTGAATCATCATTTCCAAAGGAGACTGATCCATCTTTTTCCTTTTGTAATGTAAGAAACTTGTCTCTATCACCTGCCATGTATTTTGAACATCCACTGTCAACATACCAACCACGTTTATTCTGTTTAGCTTGTAGAGCGACCATGCATTCTTCATTGCTATATTGATCTTGCTTTCTTATCCATGTCATTTTCTGAGGTTCTTGTTTGTGTCTCTGTTGAGGTTCTTTAGGAGGGACTGTCATTCTGCAATTTTTGGCCATGTGTCCAAAATTGTTACATTTGTAACATTCCACGTCAGTGCTCAAAGATTCAAACATGTTGTAACTTCTTCTCTGTGTTTCACTAGGTCTTCTTGAATAACCCCATTTGTGTATGGTTCTCAAAGTAGTTACTGTTCCTGTTGTTGGCTCTGCAATTTATAGCTTTATGTCCAAATTATTACATGCATAACATAAACCAAAAAATATAGTTTGATACCTGGGAGTTGAAGATCTTATGAAAGCAGGTGCTCTTATGAATCCTTCTTCTTCTTAAGGCATGTCTATCTGTTGTTGATTCTGAAATATGAATCTTCTCGGTGGAGGAATGTCCCTGTAATCTTCCTTGTATATCATTTTATCCCCTTTGATTGTTTTTGCATACATTTTTGGATTTGTTTCTCGCTCTGTTGTTTTGAAACTTGATCCCTTTTCTGTCTGATTGTATCCAAGTCCGGACTTGTCAATATAAGATTTTTGACTGCCGATAATGTCATCCAGAACTTTTGAACTATTCTGCATTTTTTTCTTTTGAATATCCTTTCTTAGTGTGACAATCTCTGCTTCCATGTTTCCAATGATCTTGTCCATTCTTTCTAGCTGTTCTTTGAATGCTTCTTCAATTCTTTTATCTTCTTCTATTTGAACCTTCAATTTTGTGATCATTTTTTCTAGTTCTTGAGTGTCTTTTTTCTTATCTAGTTCTGCTTGTAGTTTCTTGTTTTTCTTATTTTCTCTTATGATAACTTCTATAACACTCATTAATTCTTCTCGAAAATAAACTTCTGCCTCTTCAATTTCTTCTTCATATGCTTCTTCATATTCTTCTTCGGAGACTTCTTTATCAGAGTCTTCTACTGCCATGAATAGAACTCTCCTTGTTTCACTGTCACTGACTTCATCTTCATTTGATGATGAGATGTCTTCTTTGGTGCAAATTTTTTTCTTGAAAACTTTCTTTGTAGTTCTTTTACCTTTATATGTTTGTCTGCCTTTTGAGTAACCTTCATCATTTCTCTTTTTCTTATGAGAACATTTGTTAGCAAAATGACCAATACCATCACAATTAAAACAAATTAAAGAAAGATTACCTATGTACTTACCGTTGGTTCATTTGTTTAGTCTTTTGACGAAGTTGGCCACTTCTTCATCATCTTCCGAGACGTCGTTGCTGCTTCTATATTCTTCTTGTTCCTTTTTCTTTTTCTTTGATCTTTTGGATGCTTTGAAGGATGCTTCTTTTACATTTGGATTTTCCTGTTTAGTTCTCATTTCATATGCTGTGAAGATTCCATGCAGTTCATCCATGCTTATTGAGTTTAAATCCAATATTTCTTCTAGTGTTGATATCTTAGGGTTGAATCTCATAGGAAGAGATATTAGTATCTTTTGAACAATTACAGATTCTTCGATCTCTTCTCTCAATCCTATGATTGCAATCAATGTTTCATCGACTCGTAAGAAGTAGGCTGTGATATCTTTATCTTCCATCATTTTTAGTTGTTCGAACTGACCTCTGTAAGTTTGATTCTTTGCTACTTTGACTTTTGAATCTCCTTCATAAATATTTCGAAGCTTGCTCCAAATCTCTTTAGCAGATTTACAATGTGCAAATTTTGTGAATACCATATCATTGAGACCATTCAAAAGTGCATTTATGGCTTTGGAATTATTCTCACGGAGTTTTACTGCTTTGTCATTTGTTGGTGAAACTGTTGGTGCTGTGTATCCATCTATAATTGTTGTCAAACTTAAAATCTCTGTGCCTGTATATATGTCTTCATCCTTATGCTCCAAAAAACATACTTCTATCCATCAAACTGTGGTATTCCATTTTTATACGAGTTGGTACTCTCCATGATCTACCTTTCAGTGGTTAAACTAATTTTTGAAGGAACCTGGTTTGATACCAATTCTTGGATTACTAAGAAGGGGGGTGAATCAGTAATAGTGTAATTATAATAATTTTTATTCAAATGTTATATCAATGTAGAATTATTATCCAATAATGAGTAGTAAGAAATAAACAATCACACACATACACAGTACACTAGTGTTTTACGTGGAAACCCAAATTGGGAGAAAACCATAGAATGTTTTTTCTTATATGTATTGAAGAATTACATTCACTGGAAGCACCAAATTCCTCTATTTTCTAGCTGCAATTGGAAGGAGGCTCCAACCCCCTAGTTTCTTAGGCTACAACCTGAGGGAAGCTTCAACTCCCCAATTCTATGGCTACAACCAGAAGGAGTCTACAACTCCCAATGTTCTCCGGCTACAACCACCTGTCCTTGCCTCGTCCTGCCACCCTGAAGTAGAAGTAGAATGATGGAACCACTGTCACACTATCACTATGAGATATACCGCTATAAACCTATACCAAAAAATCTAAACCATGCATAAACCATGTATCAACCTGTACCATAAACAAGTGCATCAACCATGCACCAACCTGTAATCAACCTGTACCATAAACAAGTGCATTCAACCATGTACCAAGTATGTACCAATCATGTGTCAACTACTCATCAACTATGACTCATCAATATGTAC
>ML776661.1:1275911-1327956 GCA_009831015.1 Picea engelmannii
GCCAACTCATCAACTACTTGTCTCAACCATGTACTCAACATGTACCTCAACCAAAAGCCCTCATCAATTTCATCATCCAAATCTGATTTGTAGCTCTATAATAGACCTAGTGTATATGATCACATTCCTGCAAACCTTCCTTACCTTTAAAAACAAGAGACTAGCATTTTCATCAAATTTTTCTTTAGTCTCACATGCCTAGTTTTGGATTAGTCAACAACCCTAACTTGAAGTAATCATAACTTTGAACATGTAATGTATAAAGATATAAAAATTATACACAAATTTATTCAATGTGTTTTATGCAATTCCTCCAAGTGTCACTACTTGGAACCTCTCAGAAAAGGAGTTATAGCAAAAATGACATACCTTGCTGAATTTTGGCTTATTCTAGAGAGTGACCTTGTAGAGCGTGCCCCGCACAAAATATTTAGTGAATTGATCTGAAACTATTAAAAAACATAATAAATACTATAACCTAACCAACACATTTGGTCTCACTGAATTTGGATCTGTTATGAAGAAGTTGTGATGTTTTTACTCAAAACACCTGATTTTGACTAGTTTCAGGACTCACCATAAACCCTATTTGCCATGGAGTGTAACTCCCAAAATACAATGAAAAACAAGCTGAATTTTTTACCACAGATAATTGGATATGTTTTCTCACCTGCATAGAAATTTCACTATTTGAATCATTATATAAAACAAGTTATAGCGAAAATGTTGAGATGACCTGTAAATAACATACTTTAGAAAACACCATCAAAAGAATTTATCCTTCCTTGCATTTCAACCTTGTTTTCTTCACCTTCACTCAGAATTCCAGTTTAGATATCCTTGGTTACCTCAGACACATATAGATATTCAATATTCTCAAATGTGATTCAAATGAGAGAGCCTTGCCTCTTATTTATACTCTCCAAGTAGCTTCCTTAAAAACATCTTCTAGGTCACTTGGCCCACTTTCTTTATTTTAGGGTTGGGTCTGCTTCTAATTTCTCCATTAAATTTATTATTGAAATCATTTATTTTGTATTCATATTCAATTAAAATACAATCATCACTTCACTTTATTATTTACCTTTTAAAATCTCTTAAACCACTTTGATTACTTTGACCTTTTGGGGCTTCTAGATGACATATGAGGGTCCTCCAACTTCGTAAGGCCATAACTCTCAAACCATGAGGAGTTATGTGACGTTCTACATACCACCAGAAATGACATGACATGTAATATCCATATAGAATAGTATTATCTGAAAATATATCATAACTCATACCGTTACCCATCAAACAAACTTGGATGCATTACCCAAACCCGGGGTCTCCAACTTCTCATGGCCATATCTCTCTAACCGTGAGGAATTATGTGACGTTCCACATACCACCGGAAATGACATGACAAGCACTATCCATATATGATATTTTCCCTGAAAAATTCACTTTCCTTCATCTCATTATTCCACAATTAAGCATGGGTTCTCTTACTCCACAAGTGTATTCCCGTGAGGGCTTTCACCATAAGGGGACCATTTTGGAGTTCATCCATATTTACTTCTTATCAACAATGACAAAAAAATAATGAGTCATATTTACATCAAACAATATTGGGTCCATTACCCAAACCTTTGTGCTACGGGTCTTTATGTAAGGGTTGACATCAATGACAACCAACCTTAATCAACAGTCTCCCCCTTTGGCATTGATGGCAACACTCTGATGCAACACTGAAATCATATCACTCATGCTCCCCCTGGAACCATGCCTCTGTCCTCCGCATCTGATAAATATGCTCCTCCTGGACTCATGCCTCTGTCCTCTGCATCCGATAAATCTGCTCCTCCTGGAACCATGCTTCTGTCCTCTGCATATATTAAATCTCTCCCCCTTTTTCATCAATGACAAAGGTATCTTTCCATCTGGGGTTGCTCCCCCTGATAGACTGTCCTCTTATGATGCTTCCTCATGTACATCTAATAAATATAAGATAAAAATTCAAAAAACATTCATTTTTGGAGTATAAATAACTCCAAGTCTTTGGCGAAGATATTCAAAGGTTTTCCATGGAAGTGGTTTTATAAAGATGTCTACCACTTGTTCTTTTGTGTCCACATACTCAACTCTGGTGTTTTTTTCTGCAACCTGTTCCCGTAGAAAGTGATACTTGATTGAAATGTGCTCAGTCTTATTGTGCATCATTGGGTTTTTGAGATATTGATGGAACTTGTATTATCACAATATATTGGAATGAACTCATCATACTCAACCTGTATATCTGTCAAAGTTTGTTTCATCCAAAGAACCTGTGTACAACATGTTGTTGCTGCAATATACTCTGCATCAGTTGTAGATAGAGATACCGATGATTGTTTCTTGCTTAGCCATGATACCAAACACTTATCTAAGTATAATGTTGCTCCACTGGTGCTTCATTTGTCATCAATACAACCTGCCCAATCTACATCTGTGTAGGCAATAAGTGATAGATATTTTCATTTTTGATACCATAATCTAAACTCTTATGTTCCTTTGAGATATCTGAAGATCCTCTTTACTGCTAATACATGTGATTCCTTTGGTGCTACTTGAAATCATGTCACCTGTCCAACTGCTTGCATTACATCCGGTCTGGATGTTGTCACATATAGTAGGTTTCCAATCGTTGACCTATATTGCCTTTGATATGTAGACTTTGAATCATCATCTTTGCTCAACTTACAACAGGTTTGCATGGAAGTGATAACTGGTTTGCAATATTCCATTCCGAACCTCTTTAGCATTTCTCTGATATACTTGGTTTGAGAAATAAAAATTCTTTGGTTGATTTAATGTATCTGAAGTCTCAAAAAGAAGGATAGTTCTCCAAGTAACGACATTTCAAATTCATTCTGCATGTCTTTTACTAATTTCTGGCTTAACCTGTCATCATCACTACCAAAAATAATATCATCAACATAAACTTAAATTAATAAAATATTACCTTGACTTACCTTGATGTAGAGGTTGTTGTCTGCACTTCCTTTTTTGAACCCTGCTTGTTGTAGATACTTATCCAGTCTGGAGTACCATGCTCTAGGAGCCTGTTTTAGACCATACAAGGCCTTCTCTAATTTACACACATAGCCTGTGTTCTCTGACAACTGAAATCCTTCTGGTTGTTCAATCTAGACTTCTTCTTCAAGTTCCCCATTCAAAAAAACTGATTTTACATTCATTTGATATACTTTAACATTTTTGGAGCATACATAAGCTAAAAGCAAATGGATTGCTTCCATTCTGGGAACTGGGGAAAATGTCTCTTAAAAGTTGATTCCTTCAATCTGTGCATATCCTTTACATACCAATCTAGCTTTGTTTCTTGTAACATGTCAATTTTCATTCAATTTATTCCTGAAAACCCATTTTCTGTTGATCACATTCTTATTCTTTGGTCTTGGAACCAATTCCCAAGTGTCATTTTTTTCTATTTGATCCAATTCTCCATCCATGGTCTTATTTCAAAATTCATCATTGCTGGCTTCTTTAAAACAATTTGGTTCAATTGTAGATAAGAGTGCTAGGTGTGTTTGTTCTGGTGACCGGATTTTTCTTCTAGTCTCAACTTCTGCATCTTTGTTTCCAATAATCTGATCTGAAGGATGATTCTTCTGTACTCATTTGCTAGGTGTCTTTGGAGATAATTTTTGAACTTGCTCTTCTACTTCTGTCGGATTCTCTTCATCTTCATCTTCCACTTCTTCTTCTTTTTCATCTTCTTCTTCAAAAAGTTGTTTCATTGATTTGTTTTATTCTTTCTTTGATTCTGGTCTGACTGTTTCATCAATTGTTACATTGATGTTTTCCACAACTTTGTTTAATCTTAGATTGTAACACTTGTATGCTTTCCTTGTACTTGAGTAACCAACAAGTATTCTTTTGTCCACACGAGATTCAAACTTTCCCATTCTGCCATCTTCTCTTTTGATGTAGCATTTGCTTCCAAAAACTCTGAAGTGTTTCACATTTGCTGGTCTTCCTTTCCATAGCTTGTAGGGAGTTTTATTAGTGTTGTTTCTGAGCATTACTTTGTTTTGAATGTGAACTATTGTATGCATTGCCTGTGTCCAAAAAATATCTGTCAACTTTGAATCCATTATCATTGTTCGAGCCATTTCTTGTATTGTCTTGTTATTTCTTTCAACAACTCCATTCTATTGAAGTGTCCTAGCGATGGAGAATTCTCTTTTTATTCCATGATTGCTGCAGTAGTCCATAAATTCCTATGAGGTGAATTCTCCTCCATTATCCGATCTTAAGCATTTGATTCTTGAATCCATCTCATTTTCAACTATTTCCTTGTAGATCTTGAAATTTTCAAAAGCTTCTGATTTGTTCTTGACAAAGCAAACTGCAGTCATTCTTGTATAATCATCAACTAATAACATAAAGTATCTCTCACCTTTTAATCCTTTTGTTATAGTTGGTCCAACTAGATCAGTATGCACAATTTTCAGTGGTTTTGTTGTTGAATATTCCTTTGATTTGAACCTGGTCTTTGTTTGCTTTCCTTGTTGGCAATGCTTGCACAAAGTGTTGGTTGGTTTTGTGATCTGGGGCATTTCTCTGACTTCTTCTCTTTTGTTGACTTTGAAAAGGTTATAAAAATGCATGTGACCCATTCTTTTGTGCTATAGACAACTTTCATCTTCCTTTCCCAGACAACACTTTTCATTTCCAATTTCACTTAACACATATATATTGCTTGAAGTTCTTACAGTTGTAGCGACCAATTTCCCTGAACCTTCTTTTATTATCTCACACTTTTGTGAATCGAAAGTAACTTTATGACCTTGGTCACACATTTGACTCACACTTAAAAGATTATGTTTCATATCTTCTACTAGTAGAACATTTTATGCCTTTTCATTCTTGCTCTCAATTCAAACTGTGCCTTTTCCAATGATTTTAGATGAATCATCATTTTCAAAGGAGACTGATCCATATCTTTCCTTTCGTAATGTAAAAAACTTGTCTCTATCACCTGTCATGTGTTTTGAACATCCACTATCAACATACCAACCAAGTTTCTTCTATTTAGCTTGTAGAGCGACTGTGCATTCTTCATTGCTATAATGATCTTGCTTTCTTATTCATGTCATTTTCTGAGGTTCTTGTTTGTGACTCTATTGAGGTTCTTTAGGAGGGACTGTCATTCTACAATTTTTGGCCATGTGTCCAAAATTGTTACATTTGTAACATTCCACTTCAGTGCTCAAAGATTCAAACATATTGTAATTTCTTCTCTATGTTTCACTAGGTCTTCTTGAATAACCCCTTTGTGTATGACTCTTAAAGTAGTTATTGTTCATGTTATTAGCTCTGCAATTTACAACTTTATGTCCAAAATTATTACATGCATAACATAAACCAACAAATATAGTTTGATACCTGGTAGTTGAAGATCTTATGAAATGAGGTGCTCTTATGAATCCTTCTTCTTCTTGAGGCCTATCTATTTATTGTTGATTCTGTAATCCAAATCTTCTTAGTGGAAGAGTGTCCCTGTAATCTTCCTTGTATATCTTTTTATCCCCTTTAATTGTTTCTGCATAACTTTTTGGATTTGTTTCTTGCTTTGTTGTTTTGGAGCTTGATCCATTTTCTGTCTGATTGTATCCAAATCCGAACTTGTCAAGATAAGATTTTTGACTGCTAATAATGTCATCCAGAACTTTTGAGCTATTCTGCATATTTTTCTTTTGAATATCCTTTCTTAGTGTGACAATATTTGCTTCCAGATTTTCAATGATCCTATCATTTTCTTCTAGCTGTTCTTTGAGTGCTTCTTCAATTCTTTTAGCTTCTTCTATTTGAACCTTCAATTTTGTGATGATTTGTTCTAGTTATTGAGTGTTTTTTTTCTTATCTAGTACTGCTTGTAGTTTCTTGTTTTTTTTCTTTTCTCTTCTAATAACTTCTATGGAACTCATTAATTATTTTCTAAAGTCAACTTCCGCCTCTTCAATTTCTTCTTCATATGCTTCTTCATATTGTTCTTCAGAGTCTTCTTTGTCAGAGTCTTCTACTGCCATGAATAGAAATCTCCATGTTTCACTGTCACTGACTTCATTTTCATCTGATGATGAAATGTCTTCTTTGGTGCAAAAGTTTTTTTTGAAAACTTTCATTGTAGTTCTCTTACCTTTATATGTTTGTTTGCCTTTTGAGTAACCTTCATCATTTTTCTTTTTCTTATGAGGACATTTGTTAGAAAAGTAACCAATACCATCACAATTAAAAAAAATTAAAGAAATCTTACCTCTGTTCTTACCGTTGGTTCCCTTGTTCAGGTTGCTTCTTTTACATATGGATTTTCATGTTCAGTTCTCATCTCATATGCTGTGAAGATTCCATGCAGTTCATCCATGCTTATTGAGTTTATATCTGATCTTTATTCTAGTGTTGATATCTTAGGGTTGAATCTCATAGAAAGAGATCTTAGTACATTTTAAACAATTACAAATTCTTTGATTTCTTCTCCCAATCCTATGATTGCATTCATTGTTTCATCGACTCGTAAGAAGTAGGCCGCGATATCTTCATCTTCCTTCATTTTTGGTTGTTCGAACTTACCTCTGTAAGTTTGAATCATTGCTACTTTGAATTTTGAATCTCCTTCATAAATATTTCGAAGCTTGTCCCAAATCTCTTTAGTAGATTTACAATGTGAAACTTTGGTGAATACCGTATCACTGAGACCATTCAAAAGTGCATTTATGGCTTTGGAATTATTCTCACCGAGTTTCACTGCTTTGTCATTTGTTGGTGGAACTGTTGGTGTTGTGTATCCATCTACAATTGATTGTCAAACTTGAAATCCCTGTGTCTGTATATATGTCTTCATCCGTATGCTCCAAAAAGCATACTTTTTTCCATCAAACTATGGTATTCAAATTTTATACGAGTTGATACTCTCCATGATCTACCTTTCAGTGGTTAAACTAATTTCTGAAGGAACCTGCTCTGATACCAATTGTTGGATTACTGAGAGGGGGGGTGAATCAATAATAGAGTAATTATAATCATTTTTCTTCAAATGTTCTATCAATGTAGAATTATTATCCAATAATGAGTAGTAAGAAATAAACAATCACACACATACACAGTACACCAGTGTTTTACGTGGAAACCCAAATCAGAGAAAACCACAAAATATTTTTTCTTATATGTCTTGAAGAATTACATTCATTGGAAGCATCAAATTCCTTTGTTTTCTAGCTGCAACTGGAAGGAGGCTCCAACCCTCTAGTTTCTCAGGCTACAACCTGAGGGAAGCTCCAACTCCCCAATTCTCTGGCTACAACTAGAAGGAGGCTACAACCCCCAATGTTCTCCGGCTACAACCGGAATGTGGCTACAACCACCTATCCTTGCCTTGTCCTGCCACCTTGAAGTAGAATTAGAATGATGGAGCCACTGTCACAGTATCACTGTGAGATACCGTTGTAAACCTGTACCAATAAATCTAAACCATGCATCAACCTGTACCATAAACAAGTGCATCAACCATACACAACCTGTACCATAAAAAAGTGCATCCAACCATGTACCAATCATGTGTCAACTACTCATCAACTATAACTCATCAATATGTACCAACATCATCAAATATACACCTCATGTATGTGCCAACTCATCAACTACTTGTCTCAACCATGTACTCAACATGTACCTCAACCAAAAGCCCTCATCAATTTCATCATCCAAATATGATTTGTAGCTCTATAATAGACCTAGTGTATATAATGACATTCTTGCAAACCTTCCTTAGCTTTAAAAACAAGAGACTAGCATTTTCATCAAGCTTTTCTTTAGTGTCACATGCCTAGTTTTGGATTAGTCAACAACCCTAACTTGAAGTAATCATAATTTTGAACATATAATGTATAAATATATAAAATTGATACACAATGTTCTTCAGTGTGTTTTATGCAATTTCTCCAAGTGTCACTACTTGGAACCTTTCATAAAAGGAGTTATAGAAAAAATGACATACCTTTCTGAATTCTAGCTTATTCTAGAGATCGACCTTGTAGAGCATGCCCCACACAAAATATTCGATGAATTGATATAGAACTGCTAAAAAACATACTACAGATTGTACCCTAACCAACACATTTTGTCTAACTAAATTTGGATTTGTTATGAAGAATTTATGATGTTTTTACCCGAAACACCTGATTTTGACTGGTTTCAGGACTGACCATAAACCCTATTTTCCACGGAGTGTAACTCCCAAAATACAACGACCCACAAGATGAATTTTTTACCATAGATACTTGGATATGTTTTGTCACTTTCATAGCAATTTTACGGTCTGAATCATTATAGAAAAAACGTTATAGAAAAAATGGTTAGATGACCTGTAAATAACATACCTTAGAAAGCACCATTAAAAGAATTTATCCTTCCTTGCATTTTGGCTTTGTTTTCTTCACCTTCACTCAGAATTCCGGTTTAGATATCCTTGGTTATCTCAGACACATATAGATATTCAATATGCTCAAGTGTGATTCAAATGAGAGAGTCTTGCCTCTTATTTATACTCTCCAAGTAGCTTCCTTAAAAACATTTTCTAAGTCACTTGACCCACTTTCCTTATTTTAGGGTTGTGTCCGCTTCTAATTTCTCCATTAAATTTATTATTGAAATAATTTATTTTTTATTCACTTTGAATTATAATACACTCATCACTTCACTTTATTATTTATCTTTTAAAATCTCTTAAACCACTTTGATTACTTTGACCTTTTGGGGCTTCTAGATGACATATGAGGGTTCTCCAACTTCGTAAGGCCACAACTCTCAAACCGTGAGGAGTTATGTGACGTTATACATACCACCAGAAATGATATGACATGTACTATCCATATAGAATAGTATTATCTGAAAATATATCATAACTCATACCGTTACCCATCAAACAAATTTGGATTCATTACCTAAACCTTTGTGCTATGGGTCTTTCTTCAAGGGTTGACATCAATGACAACCAACCTTATCAACAAGAACAATACTAGCAATTTCAGAATACATTCAAAGAAGTATTTGATATTGGAGTAAATTAATAACAACAAGAAGACAACTAATTAAAAATTGTGTGATCTTAAGATAATCAATATTTAAGAATGAAAGAAAACTCAAATCCGAGTATTGATATTATCCATCATTTAACATTAAAAATAAATTCCACAATAATCAAATGATCGATTGATCACACATAAAAAATGAAATAAGAAATTATGGAGAGCATATAACATTTAACAGTATGAAAACACCATATGATGAGAAGCTAAAACTAAAATCAACCATAATAATATTCTCATAATATAACAGTAATGAGAGAACGAAATGGAATAAGCATCACATAAGTCTAAAGCCAAAGATGAATTTATTTCCCATATTCTTTCTCAAAATCACATGCCCATATTGTAGTCCTAGAAGAATTTTTAAGATAATAGACTCTTAAAGATTGAAAAAATTAATACATAAATAATAGCAATTAACCATGTATTGATAAAACATACTAAATGTGATTTAAATCAATGCATAATCAATTACTCAAATAATATGAAGATATTATAATGAAAATAAAATCATTTTACTCATAGGACAAAAGTCATTAAGCAACCTGGAATTTCATATTCTTCTTTGAAAATACTCGTTCATTCTCCCAAAGATTCCAACCATCCATTATTCCATTTGAAAAGAAGAAAAGTTTACCAAATAAATAATATACAAAAGATAAAGGATTAAAATTCTCCTCTCAATTTCTTAGATCTCTATGGATTTGAACATTCTCATATATTTATACAATGAATGAACAGTCTGGGCGTCACTATTAATTTTCGCCACCTGAAATTTGCCTCGTAAAGAGACATCAATATCTCCCAAATAGTACATTGTTTTGGGAAAATTTATAGGCGGAAGGTAAACGAGTCCATTTGGGTTTTGGGTTTTCAACCGTTTCTTCAAATTCCTCACGGTTTGGCTACAATCAGTCATGAAAAATCGTCTGTCTGATCTTGACGCATTTCCAAATTTTATCTATTGTTGCTCATAAAATTATTTGTAGCAATCCAATATTATTTTTGGATCAATCATCTTGAACGTATTTGGAAAATAAAATCAAGCCATGATCATATCTGTATCAAATATTTGATAATAGAAACCTGTAAAACAAAAAGAAACCTAAGTTAATAACCTAAAAATTGTGAATAAAACAAAATCTAGAACAATAAAATAAAAAATGAATTCAAACTAACTATAAGTTTTAAACAAACATTGTTTATAATTTCCTTTCAAATATGATCTTAAAATTCTAGAAGCTTCAAGTTAATCGAGAAGAGAAAAATACTAATTTTGGTTTTTTACAAAATCAAACAAATCATAGATAATTTTATTTTTTTTAATTATTATTTTTATTTTGAAATGAGATGCAAAATGAAAAAAGAAAAAGAAAAAAGAATTTAATTAATTAATATCATCAAATGATTTTACGAAAATGAGAAATTAACCAAGATATTATTTGATGAAGTATTGAACCCGTTATTCAAAATAGTCAAACTTGCTAATAAGAAAAAAAAGAACACATAGTCATAATTTAAACGAAAGTAAACATTTAATAAAAATTAACGTTTTTGTTTAAATTGAGATTTTTATGCTCGTTTCTAACTTTTGACATATACTCTTGTAATGAATGTCTCATACTATAGTGAATGTCTTAAGTTTGTCTCAACGCAAGCCAAGGTATGAAACTATTTGAAAAGGTTGATTCTGTAGCTCATTATAATTATCAAGATTCGAATGGGGGCCCTTTAAATTTTTTAAAAATTTAGGGGGAGCTGTTGGGGCCCAACAAATGGTGACTTACTGGGTGAAGCAGTTATCTCTGATCTGGTAAGATTTAATCTCAGAAAGAAAATAATAAGACTTGAAAAAGAGATTTAAGCTCCCTGAAATAAATTCACTCTGACACCATATAGTATTAGGATAAGCTCAATGTTATAATTAGACAATAGAATTTTCTTTGCAGGGGATTATAACCTGAAATAATGTCTTAATCAAAGAATCATGATGTTTATAAAATAAATTCAATACCATTGACAGAGCCACTGCTACCAACAGATGTCCATAGCCTCGAAAGGGATGTCATTTAACCCACTCAAATGCTTTAATCCCATCCAATAGTTGTATCCATATGATATATACTTCCATAAAAGTTAATTTAAAAACATATACCTGCTACCTCTCAACCCAACATTGCTTCATTGCCAGCAGGTCTGTTCAGTACCCCGACGAAATTGTCTTGGTATCATGTGTGCATTTACCTACTGCCAGCGAGCCTGTTCAGTACCCCGACGGGTTCACAAACACTTCCCACACATAAGTTCTTTCAACCCTCTTATGCCACTTTTAAATAGTAATACAATTATAGATTTCTTGATGACAAAGAGAGTGGGGTGATACTGGAGGTTAATTGCAATACATGTGAATAGTTGATCATGTTATTTATTTACTTTCAAAACTGGAAGTTTTATCATGATTTAGAGATTTTACATTTCATTTAAGAAATCATCTAGAGAATGGAGAAGAACTTAAAAGTGATTCCTTAAGAATATGGACGGCGTAAAATGTTTAAAGATCATCGTAATTCTCAAAGATTTAAACCATATCTTTGGTGTAATACTCTGACAAAGACAATTTGAGGACAAAATGAAAGTGTAAATTGACTTAAAAATCAATTGTCTGAGCTATATCTTAATATACGGACCTTTTGAATTATTTCAAATTGCTTTAAAAACACAAGTCTTAAAATAAATCCTTCCTTCGACAATAGCTCTTTGATCATAAATATATTGGTTCAAAAAGACAGATAAGAAGGAAACTCATTCAAAGCAATCAAAGAAAAAAACACACACAAACACAACAAACCAAATCAAATTTTATTAATGTGATTCAAAATCAGAAGTACACAAAATCAAAACAACAAAAGAAAACCGTTCAAGAAATGATTTTGGCCAAAGATAAACTTGAGCTTCTAGATCCACTAGCATCTCACTGTAAAATAAAGGAAGAACTAAATAATATAAAATAGCATGTGCGAGGAAGTTCTTTTCTTAATATAGTGATGCATGAGATGCTACTTTGACCAAGCATTATTATTCAAAATAAAAGAGACTAAAAGAAAATAGAAAAATACTTATTAAGATGAGTGCAGTCCTACTCGTGGCACCTTGGGTCAGGGTTGAATTGATAGTTCAAATTTACTTATCTCTTTACTTTCCATTTAAAATTTTCATGATGATACTGCGTTTTTGAAAATAAATATTCAATGAAAAGCAGAGAGAACAAGATTTAAAGTGGACTTCCCTAACAACATTCATATTATGGTTCTCTTGGTGTGCATGCTTGTGTTCATAACTAAATTATTACACAAAGAAATATTGATAAATAAAACTAAAGGAAACCTACTCCTAAACCTACTCTAAACTACTAAATAGATCAAAACACTAAGAAAAAACGTTATTCCAGTGCAACCACAAGAGCATCTTCAATCCTGGACAACATAGAAAATTGAAAATCAGAATAAAAGAATGTAATATTTGTAGATGAAAAAAAAAAATGTCATGCTTACCTCCTATATATTCATTTAAAAACAAAACAAGCACGACCTTACCATTCTTTTGAAACTTCTTGATGTACGAATCCTCCAACCATTCTGCAATCTTGTCATGATATGAGTTATAATGGCATGGAAGAGTGTAAGTAAGTTTGGAAAACTTGTCATTATTATAGGGACTTGACATAACCATCAACCAAGGTCGAAGTGCCCCATCCTCCTGACAATTCTCCAAGTGTTCATCAATTTCTTCACATGAAATATCTAAGAGAATCATGTTATGTTACTTCCTAGATATTTAGGTAAAAACAAAGCAAGCACAACTTTATCTTTATTATGAATATTTTTCATATACGAATCTTCAAGCCAATCTAAGATCTTATCATAAAAATCAGGATGCAAACTATGAATTTGATGAAATAGATATATCAATGGGGAACACATCATAAGAGGATTCATGACATTAGTTAGATTATTGGTTTGAATGCTTCATTTGATGATATTGATCATTTCAAAATGTGAAGCATAAACATTAAAATTCGAACTAATCAAAGAACGAATATGCAATGTAGAATATTTGATCTCCATAAGGATGAGTGCATTGTTTTTTTCAAAATTAAATCGTGTAAAATCATCTTGCAACATGTCATTTTTTCATTCGATTGATGAAAGTGAAAGAGCATCAAATCCGACTTGATAAGTGTTATGTTTGGAATTAGTTTCACCAAATTTTGGCATATCAAAAAGATTGGATTGTGGTGGCAAAGAGTAAGATACCATGGGTAAAGTATCAAATCCACCAGAATCTAAGAAGAGATCGGGATATAAAGAGTAAAATGAATCAGAATGAGCACATCAAAAGAATATCTTGAGCTATGATATTTAACAATGGTATTCTCAAGACATTCCTCTTTACTTTCCTTAAAACTTTCACTCTGTTTTGGTGATAAATTCTTCAACATAATATTATTATCTAAATTTGTCTCATGTATGATAGATAATTCAAAACTTTCATGACAACCATCTAATATTTCTTGTGGATAAGGTATGATTTGTAAATGAGGGTTTAAGGTTTCTTCTTCCAATTGCATATCTACATCTCTAATCAATTTCATAGGAATGTTAAAATGTTTAAGATCATTTTTATCACCTAAGTGTTCTTCAATAACTAAATTTAAGTACTGATTATATATAGAGTTAGAAGAATAAGGACATTCACCTTGACCCAACATCAAATATTCTTCCACGATGTTCAAGGACTGAGTATACAATGATTCAAAGGAAAAACCAATTTGATTTTCAATAAGAACATTTTCAATAGATTTTACCTCCCATGCTTGTTCAAAATTTTTGGATGGATTCCTCTCATCCCGTGAACAAAATTCTTTTTGCAATTGAGTGATAGGATTTTCAATTGATTCATCATTCACGATTGAATGTGATTGGATGAAAGGGATGTAAGCATCATAGAGGATATTTAGTACAAATGACATGTCATCAAGATTAAATTTACAGAGAGCATGATATATTCTTGTTGAAAAGCTTTCTAGAGATGAATTGTCATTGATTAGTAAAGTCTGAAATTCTTCACATAATTGATTGTAATTATATTTTTCAAAATCATCTACAAACTGAAACCAATCAATAATGTGATATGCTGGAAAAGACTCAAACCAATGTTTAATCCGACCCCTGAAAGTGAAAGCAAACAATTTGCATAAAACTTTTAAATCAGAAATGTCATGCTTGATGCATTTACATCAAAACTTGTTAAGATGGTCTTTTGCAGATACATCCCCCCCACCATCAAAGTTGAGTTTAGACAAGAGAGAGACTGTTTCGTTGGGAATATCAAGTAATGAGAAGTACAAAGCATGTTCCAACACAGTGATTTGGGGAGCCATGGGAAATTAAATAAATTCGAAACAAATACTCCTACAAGGCTAGCTTGTCAGTCTAGCGTGACTTCTAGTGAATTTCAAGATGACACAGAAGAAAAATTTATAAATCTGGAATTATGACAGGTTGAGGGGTAAAACTTTTAATCATTAAATTTACCTTGGCCCTCCTTCTAGTGTCATTTGTTGACGGACAAATTTGACATGCCGTCAACTAGAAGAATAGATCCAGTCCGGGGTTGTCTAAATAACCCAAGTCGTTTGGTGTAACCTATTTTAACGAGTTTAATGGCTTCGTTAGGCAACTAGGGTCCTAAAGATAGAAAAATAAAAAAAACTAACTAAAGAAAAGATTCTAACAATCGACACAATAATTACAAATATTTATCTAAGAATGTGAATATACAAATGACTATGAACAATTTATATACAGTTTACAAGATTTGCATGAAATCTTATGAAAATGATTGTTTGATAAAGTTTATGAATCAAATATGAACAACACTTCTTTTTGGATTTTTTTTTAAAGATATTAAACGAATAAATACTAAATGAATACGATTGAAACAGTGACACAAAAATAGTCAAAGCTAATTAATGTAATCATTGTTTCATTCATAAACAACTTAACTAAATAACACACAGAATAACATGTAGTTGATCAATGAAACTGGTATTATCTTTCTATGTTGTATGAACTCCTGCCTGTACTGTTGTTAAGGGAAACCTATAACAGAACAATACTAGCACTTCCAGAATACATTCAAAGAAGTATTTGATATTGGAGTAAATTAATAACAACAGGAAGACAACTAATTAAAAATCGTGTGATCTTAAGATAATCAATATTTAAGAATGAAAGAAAACTCAATTCTAAGTATTGATATTATTCATCATTTAACATTAGAAATAAATTCCACAATAATCAAATGATCGATTGATCGCACATAAAAAATGGAATAAGAAATTATGGAGAGCATATAACATTTAACAGTATGAAAACACCATATGATGACAAGCTAAATCTAAAATCAACCATAATAATATTCTCAAAATATAACAGTAATGAGAGAACAAAATGGAATAAGCATCACACAGGTCTAAAGCCAAAGATGAATTTCTTTCCCGAATTCTTTCTCAAAATCACATGCCCATATTGTAGTCCTGGAATAATTTTTAAGATAATAGTCTCTTAAAGATTGAAAAAATTAATACATAAATAATAGTAATTAACCATGTATTGATAAAACAGACTAAATCTAATTTAAATCAATGCATAATCAATTACTCAAAGAATATGAAGATATTATAATGAAAATAAAACCATTTTACTCAGAGGACAAAAGCCATTAAGAAACCTGGAATTCCATATTCTTCTTTGAAAATACTCGTCCATTCTTTCAAAGATTCCAACCATCCATTACTCCATTTGAAAAGAAGAAAAGTTTACAAAAGAAATAATATACAAAAGAGAAAGGATTAAAATCCTCCTCTCAATTTCTTGGATCTCTATGGCTCTGAACTTTCTCATATATTTATACAATGAATGAACAATTTGGGCGTCGCTATTAATTTTTTCCACCTAAAATTTGTCTCGTAAAGAGACATCAATATCTCCCAAATCGTGCATTGTTTTGAGAAAATGTCTACATAGAAGGTAAATGGGTCCATTTGGGTTCTGGGTTTTCAACCGTTTCTTCAAATTCCTCACATTTTGGCTGCAATCAATCCTGCAAAATCGTCTGTCTGATCTTGACGCCTTTCCAAATTTTATCTGTTGTTACTCATAAAATTATTTGTAGCAATCCAATATTATTTTTGAATCAATCATTTTAAACTTATTTGGATAATAAAATCAAGCCATGATCAGATTCGTATCAAATATTTGATAATAGAAACCTGTGAAACAAAAAGAAACCTAAATTAATAACCTAAACATTAATAACCTAAAAATTGTGAATAAAACAAAATCTAGAACAATAAAATAAAAAATGAATTCAAACTAACTATAAGTTCTAAACAAACATTGTTTATAATTTCCTTTCAAATATGATCTTAAAATTCTAGAAGCTTCAAGTTAATGGAGAAGAGAAGAAAATAAATGAGATGCAAATGAGAAGCTTCAACTTAAAATTCTAGAAGCTACAAGTTAATGGATAATTCTTTTTTTTTAATTATTATTTTTATTTTGAAATGAGATGCAAAATGAAAAAAAATAAAAAATAAATAAATAAATTTAATTAATTAATATCACCAAATGATTTTACGAAAATGAGAAATCAACCAAGATATTAGTTGATGAAGTATTGAACCCGTTATTCAAAATAGTCAAACTTGCTAATGAGCAAAAAGAAAGAACACATAGTCATAATTTAAACGAAAGTAAACATTTGATAAAAATTAACGTTTTTGTTTAAATTGAGATTTTTATACTCGTTTCTAACTTTTGACATATACTCTTGTAATAAATGTCTCATACTATAGTGAATGTCTTAATTTTGTCTCAAAGCAAGCCAAGATATAGAACTATTTGAAAAGGTTGACTCTGTAGCTCATTATAATTATCAAGATTCGAATGGGGGCCTTTTAAATTTTGTAAAAATTTAGAGGGAGTTGTTGGGGTCCAACACCTTTACATACCAATATAGCTTTGTTTCTTGTAACCTGTCCATCTTCATTCAATTTATTCCTGAAGACCCACTTTGTGTCGATCACATTTGTATTATTTGGTTTTGGAACCAGTTCCCAAGTGTCATTTTTTTCTATTTGATCTAATTTTTCATCCATGGCCTTATTCCAAGATTCATCCTTGTTGGCTTCTTCAAAATAGTTTGGTTCAATTGTAGATAAGAGTGTTGGGTTTGTTTGTTCTGATGAACAAATTCTTCTTCTAGTGTCAACTCCTACATCTTTGTTTCTGATAATCTGATATGAAGGATAATTCTTTTGTACTCATTTGTTAGGTGTCTTTGGAGACACTTGTTGAACTTTCTCTTCTGCTTCTATCAGTTTCTCTTCATCTTCCTCTTCTACTTCTTTTTCATCTTCTGCTTCTTCTTCTGAGGGTTGTTTCATTGATTCATTTTCTTCCTTTGATTTTGGTCTGCCTGTTTCATCAATTGTTACGTTGATGCTTTCCACAACTTTGTTCAATATTAGATTGTAACACTTGTATCATTTCCTTGTACTTGAGTAACCAACAAGTACTCCTTTGTCCACACGAGTTTCAAACTTTCCCATTCTTCCATCTTCTCTTTTGATATAGAATTTTTTTCCAAAAACTCTGAAGTTCTTTACATTTTTTGGTCTTCCTTTCCATAGTTCGTAAGGAGTTTTGTCAGTGTTGTTTCTGAGCATTACTCTGTTTTGAATGTGAACTGTTGTGTGCACTGCTTGTGTCCAAAAAATATCTATCAATTTCAAATCCATTAACATTGTTCGAGCCATTTCCTATACTGTCATGTTCTTTCTTTCAACAACTCCATTCTGTTGAGGTGTCCTAGCAATGGAGAATTGTCTTTTTATTCCATGATTGCTGCAGTAGTCCATAAATTCCTTTGAGGTGAACTCTTATCCATTATCAGATCTCAAGCATTTGATTTTTGAATCCATTTCATTTTCAACCATTTTATTGTAGATCTTGAAGTTTTCAAAAGATTCTGACTTATTCCTGAGAAAGAAAACTGCAGTCATTCTTGTATAATCATCAACTAATAACATGAAGTATTTCTCACATTTTAATCCCATTGTTTTAGTTGGTCCAACTAGATCAGTATGCACAATTTGCAGTGGTCTTGTCATTGAATATTCCTTTGATTTAAGTCTAGTCTTCATTTGCTTTCCTTGTTGACAATGATTTCACAAAAGGTTGGTTGGTTTCGTGACATGGGGCATTTCTCTGACTGCTTCTCTTTTTCTGACTTTGACAAGGTTATCAAAATGTATGTGCCCCATTCTTCTGTGCCATAGCCAACTTTCATATTCCTTTCCTAGACAACACTTTTCCTTTTCAATTTCACTTAACACATATATGTTGCTTAAAGTTCTTACAACTGTAGCGACCAATTTCCTTGAACCTTCTTTTCTTATCTCACTATTTTGTGAATTGAAAGTAACTTTATGACCTTGGTCACACATTTGACTCACACGTAGAAGATTATATTTTATATCGTCTACTAATAGAAAATTTTCTGCCTTTTCATTCTTGTTCCCAATTCAGACTGTGTCTTTTCCAATGATTTTGGATGAATCATCATTTTCGAAGGAGACTGGTCCATCTCTTTCCTTTCGTAATGTAAGAAACTTGTCTCTATCACATATCATGTGTTTTGAACATCCATTGTCAACATACCAACCACATTTATTCCCCTTAGTTGTTAGAGAAATTGTGCATTCTTCATTGCTATATTAATCTTGTTTTCTTATCCATGTCGTTTTCTAAGGTTCCTGTTTGTGACTGTTGTTATTCTATTGAGGTTCTTTAGGTAGGACTATCATTATGCAATCTTTGGTCACGTGTCCAAAATTGTTACCTTTGTAACATTCCACTTCAGTGCTCAAAGATTCAAACCTGTTGTAACTTCTTCCTTGTGTTTCACTAGGTCTTCTTGAATAACCTCTTTCTGTATGACTCTCAAAATTGTTATTGTTCCCGTTGTTATCTCTGGAATTCACAGCTTTATGTCCAAAATTATTACATGCACAACATAAACCAAAAAATATAGTTTGATACCTGGGAGTTGAAGATCTTCTGAAATGAGGTGCTTTTATGAATCTTTCTTCTTCTTGAGGCCTATCCGTCTGTTGTTAATTCTAAAATCTGAATCTTTTTGGTGGATGAGTGTCCCTGTAATCTTCCTTGTATATATTCCTATCCCCTTTGATTGTTTCTGCATAATTTTTTGGATATGTTTCTTTCTCTGTTGTTTTGGATATTGATCCCTTTTTTGTCTGATTGTATCCAAGTCTAGACTTGTCAAGATGAGATTTTTTACTATTGATAATGTCATCTAGAACTTTTGAGATATTTTGCATATTTTTCTTTTGAACATCCTTTTTTAGTGCGACAAACTCTGCTTCCAAGTTTCCAATGATCCTGTCATTTTCTTCTATCTTTTCTTTGAATGTTTCATCAATTGTTTTATCTTGTTCTATTTGAACCTTCAATTTTGTGATCATTTGTTCCAATTCTCGAGTATCTTTTTTCTTGTCTAGTTATGTTTGTAGTTTCTTTTTTTTTCTTCTTTTCTCTTCTGATAAATTCTATGGCACACCTTAATTCTTCTTGATAATCAACTTCTGCTTCTTCAATTTCTTCTTCGACTTTTTCATATTCTTCTTCATTTTTTTCATATTTTTCTTCAGAGTCTTCTTTGTCAGAGTCTTTTACTGTCATGAATAGAACTCTTCATGTCTCACTGTCACTGAATTCATCTTTATCTGATGATGAGATGTCTTCTTTGGTGAATAAGATTTTCTTGAAAACTTTCTTTGTAGTTCTTTTGCCTTTATACATGTGTGTTTTCCTTTTGAGTAACCTTCATCATTTCTCTTTTTCTTATGAGGACATTTGTTAGAAAAATGACCAATACCATCACAATTAAAAAAAATTAAAGGAAGATTACCTCTATACATACCGTCGGTTCTCTTGTTCAGTCTTTTGATGAAGTTGGTCACTTCTTCATCATCTTCCAAGACGTCACTGTTGCTGCTATATTCTTCTTGTTCCTTTTTCTTTTTCTTTGATCTTTTGGATGCTTTGAAGGCTGCTTATTTTACATCTGGATTTTCTTGTTTAGTTCTCATTTCATATGCTATGAATATTCCATGCAATTCGTCCATGCTTATTGAGTTTAGATCCAATATTTCTTCTAGTATTGATATCTTAGGGTGAAATATCATAGGAAGAAATCTTAGTACCTTTTGAACAATTAAATATTCTTTGATTTCTTCTCCCAATCCTATGATTGGATTCACTGTTTCATGTACTCATAAGAAGTAGGCTGCAATATTCTTATCTTCCTTCATTTTTATTTGTTCGAACTAACCTCTATAAGTTTGAAGCTTTGTTGCTTTGACTTTTGTATCTCCTTCATAAATATTTCGAAGCTTGTCCCAAATATCTTTAGTGGATTTACAATGTGCAACTTTGGTGAATACTGTGTCACTGAGACTGTTCAAAAGTGCATTTTTGGCTTTGAAATTATTATCACCGAGTTTCACTACTTTGTCATTTCTTGGTGGAACTGTTGGTGTTGTGTATCCATCTACAATTGATTGCCAAACTTGAAATCATTGTGCTTGTATATATGTCTTCATCCTTATGCTCCAAAAAACATACTTGTGCCCATCAAAATGTGGTATTCCATTTTTATACAAGTTGGTACTCTCCATGATCTACCTTTCAGTGGTTAAACTAATTTATGAATGAACTTTCTCTGATACCAATTGTGGGATTACTAAGAGGGGGGGTGAATCAGTGATAGCGTAATTATAATCATTTTTCTTCAAATAACCCAAGTGTTATATCAATGTAGAATTATTATCCAATAATGAGCAATAAGAAATGAACAATCACACACATACACAATACACTAATGTTTTACGTGGAAACCCAAATCGGGAGAAAACCACAGAATGTTTTTTCTTATATGTCTTGAAGAATTACATTCATTGGAAGCACCAACTTCCTTTGTTTTCCAACTGCAACTGGAAGGAGGCTCCAACCCCCTAGTTTCTCAGGCTACAACCTGAGGGAAGTTCCAACTCCCCAATTCTCTAGTTACAACCCCCTATGTTTTCCAGCTACAACCAGAAGGTGGCTAAAACCACTTGTCCTTGCTCCATCCAACCGCCATGAAGTAGAAGTAGAATTATGGAACTGCTCTCACACTATCACTGTGAGATATACCGTTGTAAAGATGTACCAATAAATATGAACCATGCATCAACCTGTACCTCAACCTGTACCATAAACAAGTGCATTAACTATGCACCAACCTGTACCAAACAATCTATACTCAACCTGTACCATAAACAAGTGAAATTAACCATGTTCCAAGTATGTATCAATCATGTGTTAACTACTCATCAACTATGACTCATCAATATGTACCATCATCATCAACTGTACACCTCATGTATGTGTCAACTCATCAACTACTTGTCTCAACCATGTACCCAACTTGTACCTCAACCAAAAGCCCTCATCAATTTCATCATCCAAATATGATTTATAACTCTTTAATAGACCTAGTGTATATGATTACATACCTGCAAATATTCCTTAACTTTAAACAACAAGAGACTAGCATTTACTTCAAACTTTTCTTTAGTCTCACATGACTAGTTTTGGATTAGTCAACAATCATAACTTGAAATAATCATAATTTTGTACCTATAATGAATAAATATTTGAAACCGGTACACAATGTTCTTTAGTGTGTTTTATGAAATTCATCCATGTGTCACTACTTGAAACCTCTTAGAAAAGTAGTTATAGCAAAAATGACATACCTTGTTGAATTCTGGCTTATTCTAGAGAGCGACCTTGTAGAGCGTGCCCCACATGGAATATTTGTTGAATCGATATAAAAATATTACACAACATACTATTGACTGTACTCTAACCAACACATTTAGTATTACTAGATTTGGATATGTTATGAAGAATTTATGATGTTTTTACCTGAAACACCTGTTTTTGACTAGTTTCGGGACTAGCCACAAACCCTATTTTCCACGGAGTGTAACTTCAAAAATATAACGACCCAAAAGATGAATTTTTTACCAAAGATACTTGGATATGTTCCCTCAATGGAATAGCAATTTCATGTTCTGAATCATTCTATAAAAAATTTATTGTGAAAATAGTGAGATGACCTGTAAATAACATACCTTAGAAAGCATCATCAAAAGAGTTTATCCTTACTTGAATTCCGACCTTCTTTTCTTCACCTTCCCTCAAACATTCGGCTTATATATCCTTTGGTTACCTCAGAAACCTATAGGTATTCAATATTCTCAAGTGTGTCTAAAAAGAGAGAGCCTTGCCTCTTATTTATACTCTCCAAGTTGCTTCCTTAAAAACATCTTCTAGGTCACTTTGCCCACTTTCCTTATTTTAGTGTTAACCCACTTCTAATTTCTCCATTAAATTTATTATTTAAATAATTTATTTTGTAGTCACTTTGAATTATATTACACTCATCAATTCAATTTATTATTTACCTTCTAAAATCTCTTAAACCACTTTGACTACTTTGGCATTTTGGGGCTTCTAGATGACATAAGAGGGTCCTCCAACTTCGTAAGGCCATAACTCTCAAACCGTGAGGAGTTATGTGACGTTCCACATACCACCAAAAATGGAATGAAATGTACCGTCCATATAGAATAGTATTACCTGAAAATATATCAAAACTCATACCATTATCCATCAAACAAACTTAGGTCCATTACCCAAACCTAGGTTCTCCAACTTGTCATGGCCATAACTCTCTAACCGTGAGGAGTTATGTGACGTTCCACATACCACCGGAAATGGCATGAAAATATCTATCCATATAGGATAGTTTCAATGAAAAATTCACTAAAGTGCATCTCATTATTCCAAAAATAATCATGGGCTATCTAACCATACTTCTAGGATAACTCAATCCGCAAAGCGTCTTCCCGTGAGGGCTTTCACCATAAGGGTACCACTTTGGAGTTCATCCATTTCTACTTATTATCAACCATGACAAGACAATAACTAGTCATATTTACATGAAACAATCTTGGGTCCATTACCCAACCTTTGTGCTACGGGGCTTTCTTCAAGGGTTGAAATCAATGACAACCAACCTTAATCAAAAATTCCTTCATGGATTGGAAAACATTGTTGGATGGACAGTTTCAGTGGCAGTGGAAACCTAAGTACATACCACTATGGGATTCCACCTTGATGAGTCTTTGTGACCTACCAATCTTTAGCACTATTGGAGAAGTCAGTTGGTGCACAAAATACGTTATCATCCAGGTGCATAACAATACATGATGGTTAGACTAAGCCTATCCCATCCATGTTAGGGACATTCATAAGCTCATCGGGTTGTCCATGGAAGGGTAGTATGTTACAGATGGCTTCCAAGGCTCTAGGAAGCATGGTCGAAAAAAGGGTGAAATTATCGTATATGATAAATACAGAATTAGGAAAGGAGGTTGTGGAGAACACATTGTTCCAATCAATGATGAGTAGGTCCGCATGGCCTAGTATTTGATTTCTAGGAAAGTAATGAAGAATTACACAAAAAAAAGTGCACCCTTGATGCCATAGCTATAGAAGAAATTGACAAAAATGGTGCACCATTGAATCGGTGAAAATTTATGCTCACAAATATGTTCCATGATTGCACGGATGCACATAAGAAGGTTTATTATTTCATATATGTCTTTTTATTAGTAGAATTCTCTATGTGGAAGTGGTAGTTGTCGCAAGGTCGCAACATCTCTCGCACGTCTGACTGCTGCATTTCTAAACTCTTTGACCCCTAGCATATTCGCATTGTGACCACCAATGGAGTAACTCACATTGTATCCTTTTCTCAATGGTATAACGACCTCATCACCACAACACAAAGGCCATGAATCCCACAATCACTCCTCAATTGGCACACACACAGCATCTGGTTTGGGATGAGAAATGACCATACGTTTGTGCGACCTCTTGGTGTTTCTCTAGCTCTTTTCCATATGAACCCTTTACCATTTTATATGGATGAGGTAGTGTTTGAAAAGGAAGTTTCCTCTTGGCTAGGTGTCAATGTGGAAAAGAGGAAGTTGTGTGTCTCTTATACAATGCTTTCCATTGCACAATGATCAACTCTTTCACATACCTCTGGTTCTGAGACAAGCTTTGCAAAACAAGATAGGATTCCTTCCATCTCAAAGGAAGGGGATGAAAAAGGTGAAGAGGAAGCATTATTTGGGGGGACGGTTCATATTCCATTCTCCTCTATCCTTTATAATGCCACTATATCGAGTAAGCAACTCTACAAAGTCCTTGCTTTTTTTTCCCTAGAAAGAAGTCGTGCACTGACTCACCCTCCAAGTCCACCGTTGATCCCATTGTCACCACCACAACTCCATTTTTTTCCCTTCCACCTTTTACCTGCACGGCTATCACTCCCATTCGCACCACTAGCCCCCTTCACTCATCGACCACTATGATAACCATTCTGTATGACCCACCGGTGGAACCGAAATCTACCCCCATCTTTGAGGAAATACCCAACCAACAACATATCTTATCCATTGATTTCCTATTCATGACTTTATTATCCCTTGACCACGCCCATTTCAACACCGCCTTTCCATAATCTTTCGACCTCTCTGCTACAACTTCCAACACCACCATCCCGATACCATCTACTCTTCCCCAGGTTCCGCAGAGCCAAGTACCTATGGATACACAACCAAAAATTGTTCTTCTTTCTGAGCAAGAGATAGGGAAAAACGTACACACATAGATAGACCTAGTTGCTTCAGATACACATACGGATGCCCAAGAAGACACACTCTCGGCTCATAATGCCAGCTCTGTCAAGGAACAACTTGCGATCATGATATATGACCTCCAATAATGTCGAGTTATCCTCGACTTATGTTTCGAGAAAATTGTGGTGGTTGTAGCGCTTCCATAGGAGGTCCACGACAGGGTTGCACAAAGCTTCAGATCTCCCTCGGCTAGTCCATATGGTGTCGGTACCCCTATCTTTTCAAAATTTTCTATTGTGAGTGGTCAACCTCTTACTTCAAATTTTCCTTTCGATTCTTCCCTTAATAATGCAGAGCTTTCCACATGGGCTATGCCAAAACTGGTGCATCTTTTACGCACCTCTACTGATCAGCTAGAATAGTGGATCACTGTAGTTGAGAAAAAAAATGACGAGCTCACACAACAAGCACAATAATTATGAGACATATTCACTACAACCTATTTATCCATGAAATATGAGCATGAATTGTTTGTGCAGGACAAATCCTCCATTGCGGTTGTGTCAAATAAAATATTTCAAGTCTCTACCACTTTTTTACAGATGACGCCATAACTACTTGAAGATATCACTCCCATTGTGTCCCCGCAATAGGTTGAGCTCATTTCCAATTCCTTGTCCCAGCTGGATGCAAAGACAGATACCCTACAAAATAATTTGGTTGTGATTAAATTGAAGGAAACAAAGAAGCCCAAAGAAATGATGCAAAATCTTATGCAAGAAATTGCAAAGGGAAATATGGTTCGGTCCTTGCTTTATGCCCATATCAATGAGTTTCGTTGGATATTTTACATGGTCGATGACTGGGTCAATTTGCTAGACCGACGCAACCAACCAATCACGAAATTACATCCACAACTCATCAACATGCATGTGGAAGCCAGAGAGATGATTGACCCTATTGAGAAGGCCGCTAAGTTTGCAGAAATTCAGACTGAAGACAATTGGTTGGATGCACTAGATGAATCAACTAGGGCTGCAAAGAAAGAGATTTTCAACTTATGGCCCACAGTGCAAGAAGAGTATATTCATATGCAACAGCTTGAATCCATTAATGACACAGAATGTAGTACTTTCTTGGCCACATAGCCAACAGAGCTTGATGTGACTGTCGCTCAGGAATTTGTTGCAAGAGCCTTGATCTTGGCAAGGAAATGGCAGGACCACATTGAGCACTATGATCATTTCCATGAACATTCCCTCACCATTGTATCGAATTTGGACCCTCCATTTGTGGAAGGTCGGAGAAAAGAGCCAGTAGGTTGACTCAAGACGAGTCAAAGGTTGTGATTGGGGCCTGTTGGGTGCTCCATTTTTTAATAAAATATGATTTTGTGGAAAGGCTAAAGTTTTGCGGGAAATAAAAATAGTCCAAAAAAATATTAGAAGTGGAGGAGAATAGCTAGGATAAGTGGAAATGATAAATACAAGAGTACCATTGAAGAAAAAAAATCATTCTCCAATTGGACGAGCAAGTGGAAAGAGCTACAAGCTTCGAGAACATGAAAAGTATCATTCTACAAATCAAGAAACAATAACGATGGAATCAAGAAGTCAAGAAGTGCCCAAGGTAAAAATAGAAATATGGGAATATGTAATGGGAAAGGGTTGGTTGGTTGTTGTTCATATTGTGCACTATTAGACTATTGTTGCCAATATTATTGTTGGTTTCGTCTGTTATCAAGCTATCACCATTGTTGTTATTGTTTATGGTGGGATAAGATTGTAATGGGTTTTGTGAGAATAAATGTGCTTGTCCAATAGTGATAGAATCTATAGAGAGTATGGGAACATGGAGAGTAATGTATAAGATATTATAGAAGGATATACTCATGGGATCATGAATTCTAAGATACTGATAATATAAGAGACCATTTGGGCCCAAAATATTTGGTTATGATGTGTATGACTCTGTAGTTTCTTCATTGTGCAATTACTTATGTACAATGAATTTGGTATTTAACCATTAATTCAGATGCATGGACTTGTTTGTATATTGTGCAACCTGGTTAATATGATGTTTACGCTATTTTAGACTCTCGATGATATAATTATTTATATTTTAAAGCATGAATCCACATTATGTTGCACTATTCTTGATGACACATCCTCTTTTATTCACTTGACCTCACAAAAGTCTCGATTGTGCTTCGGGTGAGACCTACTTCCCTTGTGGAAGGTTGAATATGACAGAGCTTCTAGTCTGCAATGGTATCTTTTTTGGTAACCTCTAAGAACCCCAGTCTCCAATTTTGTGCCAAAAATACCTATAAGGTGTTACCTTTTGGACTATGTAATGTGCCTACCACATTTCAAAGATTAGTACTAGCTATATTTTATGATTATATTCACGACTGTGTAGAGGTTTACATTAATGATCTTACTGTATATGGGAACACTTTTGAGGAATCCTTAGATAATTCACAAAATGTTCTAATCATATTTCGGGAAGAAAATCTTCCACTGAGTAATGAAAAATACTTTTTAATTTTTACTAAAGGAATTGTTCTTGTCCACCATGTGTCTTTTGCAGGAATCAAGGTAGATCCATCCAAAATTGAGGTGATTCTTAATTTACCAATTCCATCCACCCAAAAGGATGTAAGAAGCTTCTTGGGACATGCAGGGTATTACATGTGGTTCATAGGAAATTTTACTAAAATTCCCTTTCCCTTATTTAAAGGGCTTTCAAAAGATGTTGATTTTTATTGGGATATTAACTGTCAGATTGCTTTCAATACGCTTAAAGAGAAAATTTCCACAACTCCTATATTAAGAGGACCATATTGGACCATACCTTTCCATATATCAATTGATGCATATGATTCAACAATAGAGAAATTCTAGGGAAAGAGGAAAATCTACGAACTTATGTTGTTTATTTTGTCAGCAAAAATTTGACTCCCGTTGAACTTAATTATATCATTACTAAGAAAGAATTTCTTCCAGTCATTCATGTTATTGATTCATTTCAACACTGTATTATTGTCTATGAAGTCTTTGTGCATACTGACCACTCTGTTATTTGGTATCTCATGAACAAACTAATAACAAATGATTGAATAACAAGATGGATCTTATAGTTATAGGAATTCAATATTACCATATTAGATAGGCTTGGAAGAGAAAATCTAGCTGCAAATTTTCTTTCCTGTATTAATAATCCTAGTGAGACAATTTCGGTAAAAGATAGTTTCCTTGATGAAAATTTATTTTCAATATCTATTAGATCTCCATGGTTTGTTGATATTTCCAATTATTTTTCTACAAGAAAACTACTACCACATTTTTCACCAAGGGAGAAGCAAAGGATTATCAAACAAAGTGCCAAATACTCATGGATCTGAAGAAATATTTTCTATATAGGACCAGTTTTGATCATTCGTAGATGTGTTAGAGAGGATGACATGTTTGACATCTTGAAGGCATGCTACAATGAGTCATTTTGTTGAAATTTTTCAGATAAGAGGACTTCTTATAAAATCCTTCACTTGGGATACTATTGGCCTACTCTTTTTAGAGATGCCAAAAAGTATTTCAAGGGAATTGATATTTTCTATAGAATGGGCCATCCAATTGCAACATATGAAATGCATCTTCAACCACAAATCCTTGTTGAACCTTTTGAAAAATGTGCCCTAGATTTTGTGGGGCCCATTGATCCTTTATCAAATAATAAGAGGTATATTCTAGTATACAATTATTATGTTACTAAGTGGTCAGAAGAAAAGGCTCTAGAAAAAACAACTGAACAATCAATGTCATATTTCTTGTTTGAAGACATCTTTGTTAATTTTGGGGTTCCAAGAGAAATTGTTATTAATCAGGGAGCACAACTTACATCTAAGTTATTTTAGTCAATTGTCCAACAATACAAAATCAAGCACTAAATGATCCAAGAGGATCCAAAATTCTCATAAAGTTGCAAAAGGATAAAAAAACTACTCAAAATTTCATCGTCTCAAATGCTCTTGAATGTGTGGTGAGAGATTTCCAATGACGCAAAAATCACCTCAAACAAAGTTTGTATGAGAAAGATATGGCCAATCAAAGTTTTGGTCAAAGATGTCAAAAAGTCAAATAGGGGGTGACACGTGGCCCCACTGGAAGGGTGACATGTGTAACATTTGTACACATCCATACAGGACATATGGTGTTGACATGGTGACCCCACATGGTGCCACGTGAAAAAAAATTGATGTTGTGGCATATCGTACAATTGAGTTGGCAAGGTAAAATTGGTGACAAGTGGCCAATGATAGGCTACCATGTGGACTAATCATGTGGTACAACGTGGTACCTTCAAGAAGGCCATGTTGGCATAAGGATCAAAATATTTGGAGTCAGAAGGAATTGAACCTTCGACCTCCTTGTACGGGCTAACAACTTAAACCATATGCCATGACGAATCGAGCTAACCGTTCCATCGAATATTCCAATTGGTATTAATGTATTTTTTTACATATAAATGTAATATGCCAAATATGGAGTCTTCAAGGATTGAACCCCGAACCTCCATTCCAAATAACCCACAACTTAATACATAATGACTAATCATTATACCAAATGGTTGTGTTATTACAACCAATCAAATAAATGAAATTTGAAATGGTTGTGTGGGGTTTGGATGGAGGTTGGGGGCCCATGCCCTATTTATGGGAACAAATCTTGAGACACATGGGACAAGAGTAAGAGAATGCATATATTTCCGTCCAGGGTATGGACAGTGCATTGATATGCATGCCAAGGAGAGCAAGCATAGTTGGTTTTTCTTGATTTGTGTGTCATAGAGCACCATGTCCAAACATAGTCTTGTTTATACTCATTTTTCTCAGTTTCTCGAGAGGAACATGGTGGTGATGTTATTTTTGTGCTAAGATGATGTCTATGAAATTCTTAGTCCACATTTCCATGAATGAGAGCCATAGTGCATCGTTTGGCATGTAAAGAGGGTGGAATTGAGCCATATCAGAATATGGTCGAGTTTATACTCATTTTTCTAATAATTTCGAGAGGAATTAAATGGTAAACTATATTTTTGGGTTTGGGTATAAAAATTGAAGAGTGACCTCAAATTTGGATTTATAAGTCCATTTTCATTGTAATTATTTTCATTTAACATTAATGAAGAGCAGTCTCACTGTTGAAGGGGACTCGGAGATGTAGACCAGGAGAGGTGAACTCTATCATCAAATATTGTCTTATTTAGTTCTTTTGTTTTCTGCTTTGTCATCTCACATAATTTTGCAAAATTGTCATCATTTCATGAAGTTTGGGATAAGTAAAAGATTCACATGTGTTATGCAAAATCTGTCAAATATGATCAAGAATTATTATGAATCAAGTTAGATGTTGAAGTGTGTGTTTAAAGAATAATTTAGCATCTAAGGATTTTCAAATCAGGTTGGTATGAGAGCAAGGATTTGACAAGTATTTTCAAGTTGATGTGATGAGGTCCAAGACCCAAATTGGTGAAGGTGTTTGAAGACTCCTAGAACATATATCTTGTTGTAGAGAACAACATAAGTAAAGCTCTCATGAAGTTAAGGCTCCAAAAGGACATTAACCGACAAATTCAGAAGGAGAATTATGAATTAAGGATGCAACTACAATCTCTTTTGGAGGAGAAGCATAAGCTTCAATATCGATTGATATGTCATGAATAATTCCATAGAGGTATTTTTCATGAATTGGAAATAATTTTGTAGGCTGAGGACTAGATATTGGCACCATTCCATGAAGCTGGGAAAGTAGAGAATGGAAAATATCCAATGCAAGAGGGACTATCTCCTACAAAAGGTATAATGGAGAAAGATGATTCATTATATTATTATTCTCCCCATCAAGATGGAGAATGCTCAAGGAAATATGAATTAGGGATAACTTCAAATGAGAGGTCCTTCGTTAGCAGTTAGTCTTACCTTCCAGCCTAGGGAAAGGTAATAGATGCAAGACATCTCCAGGAAGAGATGTGCATTTTAAAGAGGGAATGAAGACATTTCCCACTAGTAAGTTGAGTATGAATTTATGGTCTACATATCCATGTGCTTCCTGTGGAACTAGTAACCATAATATGGAAAAATGTCAGAGAAGAAAATCCTTGCAAGAAAATCCATCCAAGAAGAAAGCTAAAATTAAAGTTCATTTTCCAAGACATAAGAAAAGGGGGAATGACAAGAAGGGATTGTGGTTCCAATATGGGAACAAGAAATTCTTCTCTTATTTTGGTAAGAGTGGACATCAAATAGAGAAGTGTTGGACATTTTATCCACACTTATGTATGAAGAAGAACCAGGAACATGTAAAGGAACTTACAAGAAGACAAGTAGAAACTCCAAGTGAATTTAAAAGTCTTGATGAAAGACTCGAGAAATAATAATTCTTAATGGTCGGTATTAACAATGTAACGTATGAAGACATCGAGGTATGGTTCATGGACAATGGTTCATATCGCCACATGACATAAATGAGATCGATGTTCCTTACTTTCTTAGAGATTGACACATATTGCTATGTTGGATATGGAACTAACACCTGAGAAGAAATAAGAGGGTTTGTATATGTAAGATTCTAGCTCGAGTCGAGAGGATTTCTGGGAATAGAAAATATGTTATATGTTCCATATTTGAAAGTAAACATAATCTCAGTTGTAGAATTCGAAGATGAAGAATATGCAGTTGCATTCTAGGACGAACATGTATTTGTGTATTCAAAGAAGCTACCTGTAACTCAGGACACGACAATAGTGCTTGGTGTTCGAAGGGAGA
This sequence comes from Picea engelmannii, assembly GCA_009831015.1. Lineage (NCBI taxonomy): Eukaryota > Viridiplantae > Streptophyta > Pinopsida > Pinales > Pinaceae > Picea > Picea engelmannii. The sequence continues at coordinate 1,307,776 of ML776661.1, forward strand.
GGTTGTATAGGTTACTGGGAAGACCTATAATTGGATCCAACGGTTTCTTGGACTCAACATTAGATTCAATGTCATATTCAACATCAACTTCAAAGACATTTTTAGAGACAAGATGTCATGATACTCCTTCCAGTACTAAGGGAAGAATGAGTCTATGAAGAAGCCACCTATTTTTGTCCATGGATAGGTATAAAAAAATATTTTATTTTGGAAAAATATTGTCAATATGTATATTTGTAACTAAACAAAAATAATATGCATATGTAAATGCATTTTATAAGTCTATTTCTATTTTTGTATTAGAGGGCTTGTTAACCACTAATTAGAGAATTTCAAAAGGGAGAGGAATCTTGTAGGGATTTCTATATAGCCACTTTTTATAGAATTTTCAAGAGTGAGAGGAATCTTGTAGGGGTTTCTATATAGCCACTTTTTATAGAATTTTCAAGAGTGAGAGGAATCTTGTAGGGATTTATAAAGTCCTTTGACAACAACATAGACAATTGTTATTATATTGTTCTTATTATCAGCTAAAGAACTACATATGGATCGAATTGTCTATGTAATATCATTCTTATTTTGAAGTACCATAGGTGAAGGAATGGAAGAGTACAAGTAGTTGGAACATCTAGATTGAGAGTGGGAAGAGCATCAAAGTTATGCAAATATTCCTAGAGCTGGTAAAGTAATAGTATTCTTTGTACATATAAGAGGTAAATGCTTTGTAAATATGTATTTTATAAACATCTCCAAGATGTTATGCCATGTTCATATAGATGTATACCTTGAGCCTAAGCAATTTAATCTGTACAAATGTTTGTGGAAGACATGTTTGGGTCTACTTTCAGGGTAGGAGAGAGGAAATGAACATGGAATTCATTCAAAGACTCCTACAAATACATAAACAATACATGAACAATGAATTCAACATGGGTGAGGAATAGATCACCATTCGACTTGGTTTTATGATTTCCAACATAGACTATCTATAGTAGAGAAAGGAGATGGGGTGAATGTTGAGTTCATGATTCAAATTTTGATATTGCAGAATAGAGAGAATCAATGAGTAGACTTTTGTTATGAAGGAACTAATGAGCCAAAACCAGAGCTAGATATAAGATAGTGCTAGTAGCCTTGAGCAAAGAGTCAAAGCTATTTCCAAGAGCTAGAGTCAGAGCCATGTTTTAGAGAAGAATACAAAAGTACACAAATCCAGAAAAAAAATATGTATCCAAGATCCAAGATCCTAGATGGAAGATCCAAAATGAACAAGTCTAAGATAAGAAATTTGTCCCAGAATATTCAACAAGATGGAAGAGTGAAGAAGCTTCATCATCACTAAGTTATTGAATATGAGCATTTCAGTAAGGTGGAAGAGTGAGTAAGAGTTATCATCACTAAGTTGTTGAAATATATATACTTTTAGAGGTCCAAAAGTTCATCAGTGGGAAGGTGTGATCCAAGAGGATCTAGAATGCTCATGAAGGTGTGGGAGGATCCAAAAATACTTGAATTTTCATCATAGCAAATTATATTGAACACAAATTCATTGTGTAGAACTCGATGAAGGATATCCAACAATGAAAAAATCGGCTCAAATGGAGTTTGCATGAGAAAGATATGGTCAGTCAAAGCTTTGGTCAAACAGGTCAAAACGTCAAAGAGGAGGTGAAATGTGGCACCACCAGAAGGGTGACATGTGGAGCATATGTACATGTCTATATAATTTGTATGGTGCTGACGTGGTGACCCCACATGGCGCCACACGACAGATAGATTGATGATGTAGTGGATCATACAACTGAGTTGACAAGGTACAATTGGCGATAAGTGGCCAATGATAGGCTGTCACGTGGACCAATCATATGGTTCCACATGGAACCTTCAAGAAGTCAAAGTTGGCCTAAGGATCAAAATAGTTAGAGTCGAAAGGAATCAAACCTCCAACCTCCTTGTATGGACTAACAACTTAAACCATATGCCATGACCAATCGGGTTAACCGTTCCATCGAATATTCCAATGGGTATTAATATATTTATTTACATATAAATGTAATATGACAAATATGGAGTCCATGGGGCTTGAACCCCATACCTTCATTCCACTCAACCCATGACTTAATACATATCATCTAATCGTTATACCAAATGGTTGTGTTGTTACAACCAACCAAAATTTGAAATGATTGCATGGGGTTTAGATGGAGGTTGGGGGGCCATGCCCTATTTATGGGCATGAATCCTGAGACACAGAGGAAGGGAGTGCAAGAATGCAAATATTTCTATGCAGGGTACAAATAGCGCATTGATATGCGTTCCAAGGAGAGAAAGCATAATGGGTTTTTCTTGATTTGTGTGTCATAGAGCACCATGTCCAAACATAACCTTCTTTATACTCATTTTTCTCAGTTTCTCAAGAGGAGCATGATGATGATGATTTTTTTTTGCTAAGACGTTGTCTATAAAAATATTAGACCAAATTACCATGAATGAGAGCCATAGTACATCATTTGGCATGTAAAGAGGGTGAAATTGTGCCAAATCATAATATGATCGAGTTTATACCCATTTTTATTAGAATTTCAAGAGTAATTCAATGGTAAACTCTATATTTTAGTTTGAGCAACATAATTGAAGAGACTCCAAATTTGGATTTATAAGTCCATTTTCATTGTAATTTTTGACATTTGAGATTAATGAAGAATAGTATCATTGTTGAAGGGGACTCAGAGATGTAGCCTAGGAGAGGTAAACTCCATCATCAAATACTGTCTTATTTAGTTCTTTTATTTTATGTTGTGTCATCTCACATAATTCTTCAAAACTATCATCATTTCATGATTGCAAGGTGACCACCGAATCTGTCATCTCAAGAACCTAACTTCCATGATTTCAAATATTATGGCATATCATTTAAATGCTAGCCACACTCTTATCTCATTTCAAAACCTCCTTAGTACAGTGTTGAAATTTTATGTCCCAAGTGTTTCTCTTGCATAGATTGGTATTGCAAAATGGTGATTCAAGGTGTGATTTGTTATGAGATGGAGGGAATCAAACTGCTAGAAGTATATCCAGAATGTCGAATACTCTTTCAGATGGTAGGTTGTGTTAGTGTTTGTAGCTTAGAAAGGTATTTCTGTAAGGGTGTCTACTTGCATAAATCGTCATTAAATGTATCAAGTGACTTTTAATTAATAAAGTGAATAATTTAAAGCCACTTTATGATTTAATTAAAATAGAGTTGTTGATCTCATGATCTAATCATGACCATTGATATTAGGTAAATGGCTTAAGTAAAAAATACAAAAGACAGAAAGGGTAAAGGAAAAAGACACAAGGAGAATTCATTTTCACAAGTCACGTGAAGTGAAGGAGAGGAAAAATCATATCTGATTTTTCCAGCATTGGTGAGGAAGAGGAACATGTACAAAAATTATTTTGAGGTAACATGGAAATTGAGGCAACACGTATTTCGAGGAAACACATATTTCAAGGAAACATAGAAATCAAGGCATCACATATTTTGAGGTAGCATAGATTTCAAGGAAACACATAAATCGAGGAAACATGTATTTCAAGGTAGCATCAATTTCGAGGTAGCACATATTTTGAGGTAGCACAAATTTTGAAGAAACACATATTTCGAGGTAAAACGTGTAAGTTGCATTTATTACAACAATTAGATCTATCCATACAACAAGTTGTATAGACTGTACAGACAACCTCAGTGATCAACAAGCACACAGATCAAGGCACTGTAATTTTTCAGGTTTGCATATTTTGGTTGTGGTTTTTCTTTCTTGAAGCCATTTTCCTTGTGAGGGGCATGGATGATTTTAGGGGCTAAATTTTGTTGATGGGCTAATTTTCCATGTTTTTTCCAAAAATGAGATTCACTATTTTAAAAATGATTCGCCCAAATTATATAGGATAAAATTATTATACCTTAAAAATCGCCAAAAAATTATAAAAACTATATAAAATCCTTATAAATTTGAATATTTTATAAAAATATCGCCAAACATTTATAGTTGGCATATGAAGGATTAGTAAGATTCGCCAAGGTTTCTACATTTTAAAATAAATTTCCATCCTTAAAATCATCCCTGGTGAGGGGAGCTCTTGTAACTTCCCAGATTATTTGATGAAGAACTGATTTTGATGAAAAGAAAAATTGTGTACTGTGTGTGATTGTTTTTCTCATGTTCCACTACATGCAAGAGTTAATAATTTTAGTAAAGTAATTAGATATGATCTATTGCTTAGTTAGATGATTTTAGAGTAAATTAACATGGTATTAGAGATTTTTCTATGAAAGAAAAGTATATCTATTGTATTCAATGCATATTACTTCAACAAGTTAAAGGAAAAAACTCAAATTATCCATGTTAGTACAATGTGAAGATTAATGATCGCCTGGATGGGGTTTCCAACTTCTTGCCTTGGAAAGCACGAATATCAATGATCTTGAAGGAACATGACTCGTGGGAAGTCATGACCAACCCTCCTCCAGATCCAACGTAGATCTTAGGGGGTATGCCAATAATGGTAGAGACAATATTGCATGCATCATGGGATAAGAAGGATATTAAGGTGTGGAGGGTGATCCTTGAAGCCATCAGAGATCATGTAATCCAACTTGTTGCAGAAAAGACTAGATCTAAGGAGATGCTTAATGCCCTTATGTCACTCTTTCAAAGTGAAAATATGAGTTGGAATATGATCCTCAAAACCAAACTCAGAGAATGCAGAATGTCCACCTCAAACAATGTAACCCATTACCTTATGAGGATAACACAGATCCGTGACTAGCTTGCAGTTTTGGGAGAGACAGTCCTCAATGCAGAGTTAGTAAATGTTGCTCTGAATGGGTTTTCCAAGGCTTGGGAGACATTAATCATGGGAATCTGTGCCAGAGAGAAAATTCCTAAGTGGGAGTGTCTTTGGGATGACTGCATTCAACAGGAGACTTGTAGAGAGTATAGATCTGGAAAGTAGGGAGGAGGTGCAACAAATCAAATTTTTTCCCTTGTCAGCAAGACAATGAAAGGTAAAGGAAAAGTTGTCAAGAAGGGTGACAGACAAGGAGAGGGATAACAATCTAGGCAAAAGAGAAATATGAGCAATATCAAATTCCATATCTGCCATAATAATGGTCATTTCGCTTCTTAGTGTCCACAAAGGAATAAATTCAAGGGGAAGCCACAAAAAATTGTAGCTACTATAGAGACATAGTTGAGCGAACTTGCATGAAAGTTCGAGAATGATTGTGCATTCATGTCTTTTCTTTCCACTGATACTACTACCAAAAGTGCTTGGTAATTAGACATTGGCTCCTTCCACCACATGACAGAGGCCAAAGATTTATTCAACAAATTTTCAAAGTATGACTCAAATCTCCATGTAAAGCTTGGAAATGAGGCCAAGTATGCAGTCAGGGGTCAGGGTATAGTACAGTTCCAGTTGGAGTAAGGAGGGTCCTTTGATGCGTAGGAGTTACTTTATGTACTTGGTCTGAACAATAAACTATTGTCCATCTCAGTCATGGAGGACAAAGGTTACGAGGTTAACTTCTAGAGAGGGTAGATGTTCATTCGCTTGGAGGGAGCCAGTCCAGATACTATTGTGAGGATTGAAGTCCGGGATGGGAACCTTTACAGATTTCAGGGCCATCCTACATAGGAATTGTTGCACACCAATGATATCTTGTGTGATCTATGGCACGGTAGGATGGGTCATATCCATCACAGAGATCCACCATTACTAAGGTATATGGTCACTAGGATTCCAGAATTTAGTCTGGACCAACAGGGGGTGTCCAAAGGCTGCACACTTGGTAAGAATGTCAAGGCAACCTGTCCTAGCAATGAGATTTGGTCCAAGGGAATCTTGGATCTAATCCATTCAGAAATCGGTGGGCCTATGTCAATAGATTCAGTGAAGGGAACATCTTACTATGTGACCTTCATTGATGACTTTTCCAAGAAGACCTGGATCTAATTCACAAAGACCAAGGATGAGGTGTTTAGTCACTTCCGATATTTCAAAGATCAAGTGGAGAACATAACATGAAGGAATATTAAGGTATTGAGAATAGATAATGGCAGTGAGTTCACCTCTACAAATTTCACTAATTTCTACAAGGAGGAAGGAATCAAGAAGGAGACGACAATGGCCTACAACCTGCAACAAAATGGGGTTGTAGAGAGGAATAACAGGTCTATAATCATTGTAGTTAAGGCCATGATGCATGAACACAATTTTCCTATGTTTTTGTGGGCATAGTCCTGCAATAAAACTATGTATTTTCATAACAGGATCCCACACAACATACTGGAGGGTAAAACACCAGAGGAAGCATTCATAGGTATCAAACCTGAGATAGGAAATCTTAGGATTTTTGGTTGTCCAGTTGACATCCACATTCATGTGGACAAGAGGACAAAGTTGCAACCCTCAGGGGAGAGAGGAGTTTTTGTGGGGTACAATGAGGATTCGAAGGCCTACTAAGTGTTATTTCTAGATCAACATAAGATAATGGTGAGTCGAGATGTCAATTTTGATAAGAACTTAGCATATAGGAAATATCAGGACCTACCAGCAGTTGCAAAGGGGCCATAGGAGGTGGTCCCAAAGGATGATCCGAGAGTAGAGAATTCTAGTGAAGGGACTCAGACTCTAGTGCAGGTGGATGAGAAGTCATCCCCTTTGACTTCAGTCAAGAGGCCCAACCTTATGGAATTATTAGGATAATTTTGAGCCTCCCAAGTCCACATTCAGAGAGAGCATACCTCCATGAAAATTTTCGCAGTATATGGCTTTGATGACCAAAATCATAGACTTAGAGCCCTCCATATTTGAGGAAGAAGCCAACCAATATGTATGGAGAGATTCCATGGTGGAGCAGCACAACTCCATCATGACGAATGATGTCCAGGAGATTGTGTCAAGACTAGAGGGGAAGTTAGTTGTGACTTCCAGGTGGATTTACTAGGTAAAGCATGAAACAATTGGCAGTGTGGAGAAGTATAAGGCTAGATTTGTGGCTCGTGGGTTTTATCAGAGAGATGAAGTAGACTATGAGGATACCTTTTCTCTTATAGCTAGATACTCCTCTATTCGAGCAATTATCTCTATAGCTTATGAGATGGGATGGAGCATCCATCAGATGGATGTCAAGACTGCCTTCCTTAATAACATCAATGAGGAAGAGGTCTACATTGAGAAACCACAGGGTTTTGAGGTCCATGACAAGGAGACACATGTATGTAGGTTTAATAAATTCTTTTATGGACTCAAACATGCATCCAGGTCCTAGTACTCTAGGATTGATAGTTATATATAGGACATAGGATTCACCAAGAGTGAGGAAGATACCAACCTATACTTCTTGTTTTTTGGATATGAGATCATCATATTGGTGTTTTATGTGGATGATCTCATTCCGACAAGTGTAGAGAGTCTAATTACGGGTTGAAAATCATATCTAGTGTCAAAAATTGATATGAAGGACATTAGGTTGGTGCATTATTTTCTTGGACTTGAGGCTTGGTAGCGATCATGCAAGATCTTCCTTGAATAGGGGAAGTATATATTTTAGAGATCCTTAAGATATTTAGGATGTAGGATAGAAGACCGGTGGCCACTCCAATGGTGACCAACCTGAAGAAGAATGATTCTTGAACTTCAGAGTTTGAAGACTCTCAATAGTACATGAAGTTGATTGGATCATTGAGGTTTCTAGTCAACACTCGAACAAATATATGTTTTTTTGTTAACACACTAATCCAGTTCATGGTGGCGCTGAGGGAGGTTCATTGGTGGCAACATAGAAGGTGCCTCGATACTTGTAGGGAATAATAGGATATGGATAGAAGTACCTTGGTGGAGATGGTGTGAGGTTGCAGTGGTTCTTTGATTCAGATTAGGAAGGAAGTGATACATATCAGAAGAACACCTCTGGGTGTTGTTTAAGTTTGGGTTCAATGGTCATTTCCTAGTTCAGCAGGAAGCAGACTTTAGTAGCACTGAGTTCAACATAGGTAGAGTGCATGGTGTCCAATATAGATAGTTTTGAAGCCATCTAGCTTCACACGCTACTCACATGATTGTTTGTTTAGGAGCTTGATCTGAGAGTGATCCATTATGATAACCATAGTTGCATCAAACTCTCAAAGAATACAATTTTTCACGACAGGTCAAATCATATTGAGATTATGTACCACTTCATCAGATACAGGGTGCATAAGGGAGAAATTCAACTCCAATATATTCCTACAAAGGAGCATTTGGAAGACATTTTCACCAAGCCCTTGGTCGAGGGAAAGTTCGTCTTCTTCATAGACAAGCTTGGAGTGGTGGAGAATACCTTCCTCACTAAGAGAGAGTGTTAGTGTTTGTAGCTCAGACATGTATTTTTGTAAGGGTGTCTACTTGTGAACATCATCATTAAATGTATCTTATACCTTTCCTAGAATTCACTTTATTAATTTATTAATAAAGTGATTTGTTTTTATTAAAGTGACTTTTAATTAATAAAGTGACTAAGTTAAAGTCACTTAATGATTTAATTAAAAAAGAGTCATTGATCTCACGATCTAATCTTGACCATTTATATTAGGTAAATGGCTCAAGTCGAAAATACAAAAGACAGAAAGGGTAAAGGAAAAAGACACAAGGAGAATTCATTTTCACAAGTCATGTGAGGTGAACGAGAGAAAAAATCATATTAGATTTTTCCAGCATTGGCGAGGAAGAGGGATAGATACAACACGTATTTGGAGGAAGAACAAATTTCGAGGCAACACAGATTTCAAGGAAACACAAATATTGATGTAGCATGTATTTCAAGGCAACACATATTTCGAGGAAACATGTATTTCAAGGGAACACATATTTTGAGGTGGAATGAAAATTGATGGAGCACATATTTTGAGGTAGCATGCATATCAAGGAAGCATGTGTGACATTGCATTTATTACGATAGTAATATTTGTCCGTACAATAGGATTTACAGGCCGTACATACAACCTCATTGATTAAAAAGCATGCAAATCGAGGTGTTGTAATTTTCAGGTTTGTAGATTTTGGTTGTGGTTTTTCTTTCTCAGAGCCATTTTCCATGTGAAGGGAGCCCTAGTAAGTTTCAAAGTTATTTGATGAAGAACTGATTTGTAAGAGCATAAAAATTGTGTACTATGTGTGATTGATTTTCTTGTTTTTTGGTGCATGCAAGAGTTAATAATTTCAACAAAGTAATTAGATCTGATATGTTGCTTAGTTATTTGATTTTAGAGTAAATTAAGAGGCTAGCTACAGTTATTTGAAAAATTCCAAGTACATAATACCAAAGTAACAAGGGACTTTGCAGAGACTTTCGATGAAAAAAGAGGTCAGGTAGGAGAATTAACCAGGTTTGTCTCTAAAGAATCATATACAACAGTTATAGGGATAACTCAAGAAGGTGAAAATTGGTTCAAAAGTGAGAGAATAAAGGAAAAGGAATGGATATTGTTCTTGAAGAGAGTAGGGGAAAACCATGATTGGAGCAAAGGAGTACCTCGTACATGGTTGATTGATCCTTGGAAGGATAATTCCTTCTTCATACATAACTTTTTGACATGCAAAGGTAGGTACAACATTATCTTTCAGTATCATATTTGACTACTTCTGCATTTGAAAGATAATAAGAAAATTAATATTCCTTTTTACTAGTTGAAAAGTCTCACTAAGATGGAAACATGTATTCATAGAAATCCTATGAATTTAGAAAGAAGCATGTACAATCATGCTTTAATTAAATTAATTGTTGTGGAGGAGTTAAGGAAACAAAACGAAACACGGGGAATTTTTCTAGTGACAAATGGATTTCAAGAAACACCCATTACCGAAAATCATGAAGTTAAAGAACCCGTTACTAGAAATCGTGAATATGAAGAACCCATTGCTGAAAATCATCAAGATTCCCACAAAGATGAGAATTTACACATAGATGAGGGCTCCCAAAGAGGTAAGGTTTTCCAGCAAAATGAAGGCTCAAATTCATGAGTCGATATAATATACGCAAATCCATCAAAGAAATAGAGAGGGTCAACTTCTAAGGAAATTCCACCAGTTCAATGTAGAGTTACTAGAGGAATAACAAGAAAATTCAAGAAAATACATGAGGAATTAACACCCGGCTCCAAAGAACAAGTGGATCAAGTTTCAGCTTTTCAAAACCTACCAAAGAAGCCTCAAACTAGGAGCTTTATTGTTATTGTTATCCTCCAATAAGTAAAAATCAAATAATGAGCAACACACTTTTCTAGAATTCTAGATAGATGAAGGACATGTAAATCCTATAGAGCCAACCATTTCTTCCTTAACTTCCAAATTGCAAAGAAAGAAAAAGAGAAACAATAAATTGAAGAGATTAATTAAGGAATTAGAGGTTTTAGGTAGAAATAACAAAACATAAAAATAATCACAAAAATAATGGAAGAACATCAACAAATGAAAAGAAAGCATAAGCTACTGAGGAAGTATTCCAAGAAATGGTACCAACAAAATTAGAAAATGAAGATTCATAATAGAAGATTGAGAATTAAAGTAAATATGTAGAAATCAAAGGGATGGGTCACTACAACATCTAATATGAATCTCCTAATAGATGCAACACGAAAAGTAAAGCAACATTTTGAACATTTACGATAATTTTTGGAAAGCAGTGTATATATGGATTTTTGAAGATACAATTGCATGAGGACATGCAATACCCTTTATATGGGGGAGATGTTGGGACTCAGTTTTGGCACTTTCAAATACTTCCAATTAAGCCTATTTCCTTCCCATTTTGTCAAAAAATACTCGTTTTTGTTAATTTCTACAAGATTAATGGCACAAAGAGAATATTCAAGGTAACAAGTTATCTTTATTTCCAAATTCCTAATTTTTATAGGTAAAATACTATTAATGGTCATTTACTAATGCGATTAGCGGAATTTCAGGGTCAATTACAAGAATTTATTCCCATAATTTGTCTAAGGTTTATGTATCAGCACTCATCTAAACTCATATCAACCACTTGGAAATCATTCATGAGCTTCATGACATGGTGGGGTTCCAATTCAAACTTCCTAAAGTTGATCGCTACTCCTCGGTCAATGCATGGTCAATGATAGCAGCTATTAAGGAGAATATGTAGACCATATATCATGGATCCATGATTTCACTTATAGAATCATGGAATCGTGGAAAAAGGGAGTTGTACCTTCACAATGGATATAATCAAGGGTGTAGTGTAGGAAACTAAGAAAATAACACAAGGATATCCTATCCCCTGTTCTGGACGTGAAGAAGAATGTGACAAATCATGGAAATTGAAGGAGGAGCGTTATTTTCAACACTGCTCTATGTTTTCCATGGTAAAACTATAAAAACAGAGACCTATGGCTATGTTGAGTTAGTGATACTGAGATTAACAACTAAAATAATTATGTTGTAACATGTTGACTCATAATTCCATATATTGAATACAAGAACTTTATGCTTTACATAGTGTGATGATAATATTTTAGTGATGTGAGCATTTCCTACAACATATTCAAGGATAGGAGGCCCCCTTACCTCTTGTATGTGTTGTACCATTTCCAATTTTGTTCATTTATTTTAATTCTGTTCATTTCTTGTAACTCTATTTTAGTGTATTGCAGATTTTAATTATAACTTGATAAATATTGTTTGCAATCATAACCTACATGCATCCTCTTATCAATTGGGATTGAATTAGTGGTATAAGAGTATTGTTGTATGAGTAATTCAATTCATGGGATTGAATACACACTATAATATGCATTTCTACAACCATTTCTTTAGTAGATAACAATTTGAATGTTGGAATCAATCCTATAAAGGTTAATTGTGAACATAGTATTTTGCAATTGTTTACTTTTACTGTACTTTGAATAAGTGTGATTGCTTTTGCAATAGTGTGTTAATAACATACAAAAGGTTTCTTGATTGGATTATAAACCTAACTAGTCTAAACCAAGTAACTATTATAGATACATATTTACATAAATATACCTATAACTTGAGCTTCTACAATCAAAGACCAGAATAGTAATTGGTCCCAAGATAACTCTTGATGTGGATTAACCCTGAATAACATCTGTTTCAACTGCTTAGGCTTACATTAAGTTTACTAGCTCATAGGATTTTTAGTGTCAAATAAATTGATTCTACATATATAGTGTATGCACCTCACAAGATTACACATCCTGGTTGATAATTAATTGTCAAAGAACTTATGTAAATAAGATCCTGACAATATTCCCCAATGATACTATGACCTATTCCTCCTAAATAGGTCTTTATTTATTCTTCATATTCTTTACACTCTTACCCTCAACAAAGGGTGTTCCTTGCAACCACATTCCTTGGTTATTTTCCTATGAATATTCTCTTATACTACCTCTAAGGCTTCCATCTGAGCTGTCAATTTCTTAACTTCCTCTATGGCCTCATCTTCCTTATAAATTCTCTTGCAAAATATTTCAATTTTCAAACTTCTCTTGAGTTCCATTTCCACATGTTCAATGTGTAGTTTCTTCTTCAATATTGTATCTCTACTCATAGGAGCTATCCTTCCTCTCTCCACTAGAATGAATTCAAGTCTTCACTTCAACCTTGAAACTTTGAAGGGTTCTCTTTTCCTGGACCACTTAAGGTCTGTAAAATTTCTTCTCTCCACATGTATGATTTCACACTATTCCCATAAATTCATAAATTATCATTGCCAATTCCCTTGGATTTATTCCAATTTGAACAACCCCTTCTTGGATGAACTTCCCTCTTCTAAATATTTCAAGTCTTCTTCTTAACTACACTTCTATGTTGGAATTGTGTCTCACATTTCTACCTAAAACCCTTCTATTTTGTTGGAATTACCTCAATAATTATACCTAAAAACTATGCCACACTCCTATTGTTAGAGCAATCTACACTACAAATCTATCCAACAACTTTGCCACTCTCCTATTATTGGAGTTGTCTATACTAGAATTCCACCCAAAAATTTTATTCCTATTGTTGAAGTTGTCTACCCTACAAATCTACCCAACAATGGCTTCCTTCATGATGGCCAACTTCCACTATGTGCAACTTCAAACTCATAACATTTATCTAGCCGTAGTTGAGGCTATTATTCCTCCCCTACAATTCTACCCAACATGTGGTTGGAGCTATCTCTCAAAATAGCATCTACATGATATCTCTCTCTCTTTGGACTTTTATTTCTCAGTAGGACACTCCCACTTTAATATGAGTTACGCACGAGCATCCGACAGGCTCTAGTATTTTTTTCCTCCACTTAAAATTTGTAGAAATAAAGTTTTGATGCATAATCATTTGCAACATTAAATACACCCCAAAACCCAATAAAAATTACTCAAATAGTGGGTGCAACCATCTCATGATGGAGACCCCAAATCACATGAAAACAGCATGCACATGAGGAAAATAATTTAGAATATTTAGTGGCTCAGTACGCCTATCATTAATTGAGGTAAAATATAACAAATGGGAGAGTTAAAATAATTTAGAATATTTAGTGGCTCAATAAGACTATCATTAATTGAGGTAAAATATAATAAATGGGAGAGTTTACATTCAAAGACTACAATGGGATTTTCAAATCCATTAGCCTTAATGGGATATTTCTAAAAATAAACAATTTTACAATTACATGATGGTCCCAGATTTAGTCAGTCCTCTTCTACTTATCAAAAAATACAATTTATCAAGGGCCAAATTGTATTTCATTTTTTGCTCGATAATAACATTGGTTCTCTCTTCTTCTACTTTATTGATTCCAGTGGGCTCCTCCTCATCTCATAATTGTACCCACTTTTAGTTTTTCTCTTATCTCCAAGTCTTCTTTCATGAAGCAAATCTACCCAAACTTATTAGATTTACCCCTGAATTCATCTCTACGAAATTCTACTTGACATCATCTAGAATTATAGTATCTTTCTTAGTTCTCCCTCAACAATTCTACCTTCTTCCCATTGTATTTATTTTTCCTACAAAATTCTACCCAACAACAGTTGGAATTGTGTCTCTTCCCTTCAAAATATTCTTCTTCATCTAAGGATTCTTCTTCCTTTGCAATTCTACTCAACCTTAGTTATAATTTCACTTACATTCCTCCTCTTACAATTCTACTCAGTCCTCTAATAGAATTTATTTCATCCTCTTTAGCAATTACATTGAATGCTACTTGCTAGAATTGCCTTCGTCTTTCTGTTCTTCTCACTATAGGATTTTTTTCCCTTATGATTTTTTTTCCTTTTAAGTAGTCTATTTTTTTTCCTTCTAACTAATCTATTAGTAAAAAAAATCACAATGATAATAATACCTCCTTTCAAATTCTTAACACCTAATATCACCCAATTTCATTCCCAATGCTCCAAGGATCATAATAAATGAATGAGGCTCCTACCTTGTAATCATACCACATGTTGCACATGAAACTACCCCAAAATAATGATAGGCTCACATATATGTGAGCATGCTCACATATAATGGGATGTGTTGTACTTCCCTCACTTCAAACTATCGTCAAAATTGGATATGATCCAAAAACTATGATTGTGTCATGGTGTTCCTCCATTGCTTCTCCTCACATAGTATTTTGAATGTTGCAAATCCATCTAAATTGTCGATTACGAAAAAAGTGATGGTTGAGTTCCTATTGATCTTTTCATAGTCATCTGACTTCAATTTAAATGTGGGTCATCAAATACAATGTCATACAAGGGCCAAAATCAATGTTCTCTAGCTAGATGCTCATGCATTAGGCTTTAGAATTAAACCAAGATGAAATTAGTTAAATACAATCATAAAAACAACAAAAATGCAAAATAATGAAAGATTTTTAACAAAATTTGTAGTAAAAATAGAACATAAAATGTAAATAAGAACATAAAGATAAGGAAAAAATATCGATTTAAATTGGGATAGTCCCTATTATAGTCTCCAAAATATGTTGATTTCAAAAATGGTAATTCCAAAAGAACGGTCTCAAATACCCTCATAGGGATTGTTGAGGGGAAAGTGGGAATACTTGGGTATTGACATTACCTATAGGTCCTCTTTATATGTTTTGATTTCCTTATGAAAATTATAGTCTTTTTATATATTTTGATTTCCTTATGAAAACTATAGTGTGGTATTATAGTGCGACACAAGTTTCTTGACTTGATTTTAGCATAGATTTTCCTTTGGGATTTTTAAATATTCAATTTTTAGGTTTTTTCCATTTAAAACTTTTTGTGTATTTTTTTGTTTTAAATTATTCATGAAATAAATAAATTGTAAAAATGAATTGATAAATTAGTTTTTTAAGTGGAAAGCATCAAAATTGTATTTTATTTCAATATTTTATGATTTCTTTTGATTTTGTAAAAATAAAACAAAAATGAAAATCAATCATCAAATCAAATAGTACAACTAGAATCTCAAGTATCATCTCATAACATTGTTATATTTGAATACATTGATGACATAGCAATCATCTAGTATCATTTTTCAAAAGGTTAGATTAGTTTTACTTAAAACCTATCTTGATGTTTTTGAGACCATACAAATACAATCTAGAATGTCAAAGAAGGTATGGTATGGAATCATGGTTCTTATAAACTTCAGAGAGATGAACAATCATCTTCATGGGATATAATGTTTTTGAAGATCATTCACCAATTATTACTAGGTAAGGATTTAGAAAAAATGAATAAAAATCTAATAGAATACAACATATACTTGAATCTAAAGAGAAAAAGTTTTGGCACAAACATCTGTTAGTACCCTTATAGGGCATCCTTATGTCATTAACATTGTTAGATCCTCTAGAATGCATCTGATGGAAATGAATAACATAATGATTTATTTACTATTGATAGAGCTTTGGCATACCTCTAGTCTCCTTTCCCTCTCCATGTCCTCACTTTTATAGTACTAGGAAAGAAAATTAGTTGTCACAAACTACCAAATTACTTTTCAAAATAATAATAATAATAATAATAATTTAAGCAACTAAAATGTTTAGAAAAGTAAGGTCACTTTGAAAATATTAGAAAAAACTCAAAAGGAAGGTCCATCACCTAAGAAACATTTAAATGTGCCATTAACTATCACGAGTCATGACTTCCTAGAGATCACATAACCTTATGACTCCCTTGAATAATTAAACTCCTTATTCCTACTTCTTTCTCACATATTTCCATTCATTTAATAGTCAAATATGATAATTGATAAATAATCATGAATGCATCATCATATAAACCCACATGAACCATAATAAAAGATGCTCTATTTTTAATTTATGTAAATAACCCTTTTCTCAACTTTTCTATTTTCATAATAAAACATAAATACCTTTTAATACAATATCAATTTGAAAAAATAATAAATTTTGATTCACTTATATTTAATCTATAATGTCCATGATCCCCTCCCTCTCTCTCTATATATAATGTTCATGATCCTTTATGTCAACCACAATAAACACACATATATATAACAATTTATGTCAACCACAATAAACACATATATATAACAATTGGGCATATGATCTTCTTAGTTCTCAAGAGAAAAAAATATTTCCCATGTGAATCCTCCATCATCATAGGGAAAGAAAAATAATAACTCAATTATCAATTTTAGTTTGAAACTAGTTGACACTTTTTTCAATATTATGTAGGATCTTGGAGAGGGAAACCAATAGTAGTTTATTGCACTTCTTTGATCATGGATTTTTTTTTTTTCTTTCAAATTCATCTACTAATTATCTTATCAATGGCATGTAGACATAACTCTACAAGTCATCCTTATTAATTTATTCACCATTTAAAATGAAAAGAAACAAAACATTAATCAAATCAAGCAATGCATTCAAATTAATGCATATAATTTCTACTCAAAATTGCAGAATGTAGGACACAAAACCAACGAAACAGATGAGGACTCTTTCTAGCATGTAAGATATTTTCATTCAGCTAGTGAAGATAGTATTTACAAAATATCTTAGTGAGATATAAATTGCTGCAATATAATAGGTGAGTGAATATGTAAACATGGAATGAGATATAACAATGTTTAGTATTTTTTATAAAAATCAAGTATGAGATGAGCTGTGAATCATTTTCAACCAGAAGAAATCATGAAACGAATCAAAATCATATGTATATATTCTACATGGATAAGGCCAAATCAAATCTCTAATAAGATGCCATGTATAATAAATAACTTAAGCAAAGCTACTATAAACACAAAACTACATTTGGAATATAACATTATGAAATGTAGTAAAAGATTATGGTGAAATGATTTGAAGGAAGAATAGACTGAGAACATTATTAATTTTGTTGAAGACTTCATCATACAAAAAAAAATCAAGGATAGATCGGGTAGCTTAACTTAGATTAGATAGTAATCCATATGGGACGATTTAACATTGAATTCTAGATGCCACTTGATAAGAAAGAGTGATTTCAAACCCCATTTCCATCTTGGCTATATAATTTTATCAATATCCACCTTCAAACTAAGGATCTGGATAATCCAACCTTTGACCAATACCATGTAGTGTGGGGAGTAACCTATCACCACAATGAAATTTTCTTCCATATATACTTTTAGGGACTCTCCATTCATATGTTTGCTCAGGAAGCATCCCATAATATTCTAGTCATAGAGCTCCATAACTCCATTCAGTTTAATATTATCTCCTAGGTGTAGGTTTACCACCTTGGCCTTTTGTTTAATGCACTTACTCCTCTTCTCGAATTTCCCTAGACCTCCCAGTCCCAAACCCTCCTGAAAAAATGCCAAGGATTTAGAAATGGGAATTTCACTCATTAAATTACCTTTGATAATACCTCCAATGAGACCATGTTCGATCTATCCACCTACAAAATCCTCACCAAGACGTAAAGAGTGCAAGGAGCCTAGAAGTTGGTTTAAAGGAACATCGTTCGAGGGACCTAATTATTAAGGTGGAATCTCAAGTGGTGAATATGAATTCACATAAGTGTCTACACTCAGGGAATAAAAACCACATGATTTCAAATCATGCACCATGTACCTTCCAAGATCACCTAGTAGGTCATAATGATGCTTTAACAAATTATGTCATGTCATAGCGCAAAGTCTCAATGAATTGGAGATCTGGCCACCAAACTATTCTCTTGCCAGCTCACCCAGAATAGCTATGGTTTCTTCTTCTAGTAGGCTTACTCTATTTTTGATGCTCTTGAGTAGGGGGGTTCAGATATGAGCCCGAGATCCACTATATTAGACCATATTTTTTTGATCTATTATCACACAATATTACATCTTAGTGCAAATATTTCACAAGATACAAAGATTAGTGAAACATTAGAATCGTTACCACTATCACCTATGCAACAACTTCTCTCGTTTTAGTGAAGGATGGATCCAACACAAGGGAGGCTTCCCTAGTATCCTCTAGGGTTCATAAGGCAAGATGGTATCAATTTACCATCAATAATATATAATAGAAAAGTATCGAATAGGAGGTTACTGAAGGTAAATTCCATATTTGATTTTATTGTGCTTTTAGGGTTGTTTAGAGGGTTTATCAAGTTACTATCCAACGTAAAATCACCCCCAAACAATGCAAATATGAAAATTACTAATGGGCATTGTAAAACTCCCAATAAATATGAAAATTACAACATTAAACAAGCTACAACAACAATAAATTTCATCCCTTTAAATAGGTTATAAACAAATAAAAATTAGGGATAAAACAATGGATAAAAATGTGCTTTAAATAATTAGATAATTCTAAAAATTAAAAGGAATATAAAAACCAAGTAAAACAAGACATCTAGCCCTAATTCTTTAACAATAAAAATTAGCGAGGCTATTTATTGTTGCAAAATGATTGTTAGGTCAAGAAAATGCACATATACCAAGACATCTAGGGTTTTTTATGGATGGAAATGTATGTAAGCTATTATAAAACGCTATATTTACCCTAAAATATAAAATAATAATGAAATTTTGAATTTTAGATTGACTAGATGGGAGAAGGCTACTGCCAATTATCTTTTTGGGCATATGGGATCAACTAAGGACTCCCTTGAGAAGTTGTCAGTAGAACTAGGGTGATAGCTAGGGTTTTCCACTGCAAATCCTAACAAATATATCTAGTGCCTTTCAAATTCCAAGATAGTTCAAGGGAAGATACTCCATTAGTAATCTTTTGAGAGTTATGAAGAAGGGACTTGTTTAAGAAAAACATAAAGAGAGTGTACCACCACCACTAAAGAAGTACAACTACACTTACAATCATTTATAACAACATACATAAGATAAAGTGAGACCACTTACTCAAGAAATCAATTCATTTCAAAACCCTATCCAAGAGCATCCATGGAATTTGTAAATCAATCTGCATACATCATCCTCAAGAAGTCGCTATAGTCATCCATCCATTGCAAATTTAGAGGAGAAGTAAACAAGTAATGTTTTCCATAAGTTCTAGAAATGATTCACAAATGAGAAATGCTTATCTATTTACATGAGAGATCTAGTACCTTTCTCATAATAATAATAATAATAATTTCCTAGCTTCTATCCGAAGAAAATATAAAAATACCTTTGATGCACTTGGATGCACTTGTATCTAGTTGGGGCCACTATTGGGTGAACTTGGGTCCATTGGGGGCCATTGGGTGCACTTTTTGAGTGCATGGAACTTTGGGTGTAGCACCATTGGACATTGGATGGTTGACGAACAAATCATAAAGAAGGAAAAGGAACAATCAGAGTTGGAAACATGGGTAATTGGGTTCACTTAGTCTTGGAGGGGATTGGAAATGAAAGAAAAGTATTGTAAAAGTAGTGAACACCTCAAAGGTGCCAAGGAATCAATAATTCATTCATCACCGTTCAAAAATAGTGTAAAGGAAATTTTTTATTTGTGTTAAGTTCAAGGTTGGCATCATAGGGTGAATTGCACTAGTTGAGTGAGAAGAAGAAGAAGATGGGACCTATAGAAGGAAGGCCTATAGTTTCTTCGGGGGTTTTATTGTGCAATTTTGTTGGTAAGTAGACATAAGGTAATTTTATGTTAGACACATTGTACATATATAATAGAGTTGCAAACAG
>ML776661.1:1328007-1355512 GCA_009831015.1 Picea engelmannii
CATTCTTCATCTAAATAAAGTTAAGGAACCTACCTTGGGTGTCTCCTATACATGTCTGTCTTGCACTCTTTATGCGTTGGATGTTACTATTCTTTGCTTTGCTTTGTGTTAGATAAGTATTGAAATATTGGCTAAGCGTTAAAGTATTTCTAGGATGTTTTAAAGGTTGTGGTTGGATGTGTGTCTACTATTGAAGGGACTTTCTTGAATAGGAATTCATTGCATTTTAAAAATTTGTAGCTTAAGGAAAAGTTATGGGTAGATGCTAAATGAAACGATGTAGTCTAGTTGTAGTAGGCATAGGTTAGCCAAGCCACTACGGTTGAGACAAGGAAGTGCCACATTACCTCACGTGTTGAAATAAACTTAGGAGAAACTCAAGTTTGCAAAGAAAAATTCAGGTAGATTGTAGGTCCATGACCACTGGTATCAAAGGATTCTATTTCTTCAAATTCCATCTCATTTTTGACAGGCTAGGTATGCATTATCAATCCTCACTTCGGGGTGAAAAGTGGTCCCCTGCTATTAATATGTGACATTTTTTTCCTGATGGTAGTGCAAACTTACCAGTGAGGCAACCTCACTTGTTAAATCTACAAGTAAGGAAACCTTCTGATATGGATGAAACAAAAAAGGATTAGAAACATATATTTCATTATATAAGAAATGGATTGATAAAGGATATGAACAATATTGGCATCCCAAAATATTTATTGGGAGATTATATATAAATATTTGGGTATTCCCTTCCTAAATATTGAGCACTCAACAACTAATTTTGAACCATCCATAGTGCAATACATAAGAAACAATGCTCCTATAAAGTCCTCACATGAAGTTATGAAAGCATACTTGAGGGAAAGTGTCTCCATAATTGAGGATTTCTACATTATACCTGCATGTAACAAGCCTAGAGATCCATTCTCTCCAAAGGATGATGTTGTATAGGGACAAATGTTCATATTACTATCGCTAGATCAAGATTGTATGATATGGTTGGATGGGACAAAGGGAAGATTTTACTGAGATCCTCAGCTACTATTGAGTCTTACAAAGAAGAGGTTCAATGGTGGAAACCCGTTGAAACATCAAATGTTAACAAAGAATTGTATAAAAATAGTTTAGATATAAAATAGCAATGGGTTATTGGTTCAGAAGAAAATGTGTTCATTGATGTTAATAACATCATATGGGCATGGTCACCAAGGGTAGGATGGATAGGAGAGAAAATAAAAATAACTGAGAAGGGCCTTGCAACAATTAAGGCACAACAAGAATATATGGAGTATAATGTTGAGAGTGGGAGTGATGTTGTTGAATGAGACTTTATTTGAGTGATGTTGCCTTAAATATTCATTAAAATCAAAACTCTGGAATATAATGATAATTGTCTTGCTTGTTTTTATCTTATTGCATCTTTTCAATCTTGATATATTTAGGAATGGGTGTCATAGTGATATTATGCATGCACATACAAAAATAATATGTTGACAATTGTACATTAATCTTCAATCTAGATATTATATACACATTAAGAAAAAAACTCAAAATACTGAAATCTAAATACACATTGTATCAAGTAGATATTAACACTTTTGGAACTAAAATTATCACATTTGGAATCAAAATTGACACTTTTTGTATTCAAAATTCACATTTTTTGAATAAACAATCACACTTATTCGATTTAAAATTATTCAAAATTCGCACTTTTGAAATAAAAAAATCACAATTTTGAAAACCAATATTGCCACTTTCATAACTCAATTTTGCACTTTATAAAGGTTAATATTGACACTTTCAAAATCGAAATTCATAGAGTTTTAGTCCAAATTCCATGTAATTAATCCAAGTTTAATGAAATAGGGGTGAGCTAGAATCCATGACCATAGATCATATCACAACTCAAGGAAGGACTACTACAACTAGGAAGAGTATTGCATGAGTTGCACACTTCTATTCGGGAGGTGTAGAGATGTAATACCTTGGTTTGGAGTCCCCATATTAATAATGTATTCTATTTATTTTATGAAATACCAAAGTTCCTGTAAGTTGAAAGGCCATATATCCTAGCAATTGAGCCTAGCAATTGAATTGATTTGAATATTAATAATAAAAACACATCGTTGGCTACAAGACTGACACTGACAAAGTTATAGGGGGCTATGATTGCATGAGAGAGGGGGCTAAAGGGGATAATCCTTTTTATTTTATTTTATTCACCCATCTTGGAATTAGTTGGTAAAAGAGGTTACATGAGATTCTTGGAGAGGCCATGTGGTGCATTAGTTCATATAATTATTTAAACCATGTTTTTGGTTATTTGGGGGCTACTCACTCATTCCTCAATTGATATTGAATCCTTACTCACTCATTGAAATTGGTCATTCATTGTACCTCATTATTGCTTGCTCATTCTTGTTCTTAGTTTGGGCATGATAAATGAATTATTGGGGGTAGTGAGCCCTGACTAGATGTATGTAGGTAACTACTACTATTTTCCAGCAAGAAATCGATGTGCATGTGCATGAGAATGTCAACAGTTGTGAAAGAATTGTCCACAATTGAGAGTCCTTGGAGTTTATAGCATTGGGATTTCCTTACCAGTAGCCCCGAAGCCCTGTAAAGAAGTGGAACAACTTGAGGGACTGCATTGTAGATAAGTGGGTTCATTTCTTTTGGTTATGCAGGCTTGGAGGGGNGGGGGGGGGGGGAGATGGTAAACTAGGATTGTTGTGTGGTTGAGAAAATTTTGAGAGATTGTTAGTTGATTGTTGTGTGTTTTAGAGTCATCCTAGGACCTGTCCTTGTGGATTCATAACCTTGGCTGAAGGGTGGTGTGTTGTAGATATTTTATATGCAACAAAGCCTAAGGTTGAGTAGAATGTTCGACGATTTTAGTCAGTTGGTGAATTATTTCAGAAAGATAAGTTCTCTCTGTGATTTATATTCCGTTGTGTATTTATACTTGTTATGATTTTATAACATGTGTAACACCCCTATTTCCCCCAACCTGTAATTAATCGTAATTTATGATTTCCATGCAATGTCTTGAAAATATTGTAAATGTATTATTGTTTAATTGTAAACATCGACAATTGATTGATGGGTGAAGCCTTAAAGTATTGTCCATGATATCACTAGAGGAATGAGGGGAGGTTCTATTAAGTTAAAGGACCTCAAGCCACCTTCTGAAAATATTAATTGGAAACATTCAAATTTTTTCCCCTTATCTTGGATAACAAGACAATTCAGTTAATGAGGAGGGGTTGGTAGTTGAACAACCAACCACCCCAATGAATGGAAGTATGGAGGGTTGTCGGAAGGGATAGGAATTTTTCAGCTAGAGGACAGTAGGAAAGATCACCACAGGTCCCCAGGATTGACCCATGATTTTCCTTCTAACAGAAGAAACATGAGGACAAGTAAAAAACCTGCCTAAGTCATGTGTGCAAGAAAAACACACATAGAGAGGGAACTAGGGAGGATTTCAGGCCTCAGAGGAAGAGAGATGATGAAAGGAATGCACAAGGGTGTGCAATACAGAGATTAGAGAACCCGTAGAAGAGGAGGGGGGGGAGCTGGAGAATAGAAGACTGAGAAAATCCAACCTTATCTAATAGGGCCACGATCTTGATGCTGGGAAGGCATCTGATAAACCTCAAAGAGGTTTGAGCTAGGTGGGTGTATGGAAAATCTCTACCTAGAGTAGAGTGAAGGAGAGTAACCTTCAAATCTTACCAAGAACCTAAGAGAGATTCCCTAGTGATATCATGGCTTGCCACAGGGGTAGCTAGAATGGTAAAAGTGAATGCATATGAGACTATGGTTGGGTGGAAAGGTGAAAACCCATAGTCGTGGTGGGAAAACCATTGTCGTGATGGGTGATCCATGAGTGGAAATTAGGATCATAAGTTAATAGTTTAATGCAAGGGAAAGAACCCAAAGAAAAATCCTTGAATTGTCTAAGTCATGAATCAGATGAAGAAAACCATGTTATGATCTTGAAGGAATCACAATCGTTGGATCAACAAAGTGAATAGATCTGAACCCTTTATCGGAGAAAGTTACTATTCCTGTAGAGAATGTACCCAAGTAAATCTAGATCGTTAATCATGAATTAACCCAAAATTAACCTCTATCATAGATCATTGTGGTATCATTTAAGCGATAATTTGAAGGAGAGGTAACGTCAGCATGAGTTACCATGTTGACCTAGAACCCCAACGTGTCTAGAAGATGATAGGTTTTAGCCTGTGAATGGTAACATATAATTGGTCAGTGGGACATAACATATCCCCTTGGGGAAACTGTGTCTTAGAACCCTATTTTATCCTTGAACGTCAGACCAAAATTTTGAAAGATCTTGATCATTGATTGAAGCACATCTAATATGTGATCTCGGTCGTTGATCGAAGTGGAATCCCTTATTCGTTAACGAGAGGAGGGATGACATCATGATAACATATGCTGATGTAATGAGCCTACGTGTATGAGAAATCGATGTGGAGGTGTGTATTTGGTCAAGGTGATAGGGAGTGGGTCCCCATCGAGTTTAATTGTTGATAAGGTGGGATGAATGGGTTCACGAGTCCGCAAACCCGACAAACTCACAAAATAATATGAGTGTTGATACTTCTCGGATGGAATTATGAAGGAGGGGTATACAATTGTACGTTCGCGAGTCCACGAGTTTGGGTAGATGGAAAAGTGGCTAAGTGTTGAGACCCTTCAGGTGGACTTATGAAAGGAAGAATTATGCTTTTGTGAGTTTGCGAGTCCATGAATCCGCATAGATGGAAAAATAATCTAAGTGTTGAGACTTTCAGGGTGGACTAATGAAAGGAATAATTCTGCATTCGTGATTCCATGAGTCTGTGAGCCTATGTAGATGGAAAAATAACTAAGTGTTGAGGTTTTTGAATGGACTTATGAAGAGGAGGTACAAAATTGTACGTCCTCTAGTTCGCTAGTGTGAGTAGATGGAAAAATGGTTAAGTGTCGATACTTCTCGAATGAACCTACGAAAGTATGCTTATAAATTTATGCATCCACGAGTCTATGAAAATGAAAACATATAAGTGTTGAGAATTCGCGAGTGGACTAATGAAAGGAAGCTACAAATTATGAGTCTGCGAGTCCACCACCCAAGAGAGAGTGCGTCGGAAGAAGGTCTGAGTGACGATGGTTGTAGGCATGCATGGGCTGAAGTTCCACCATGGAAGGCTAGGCTAGTTCCATGTCAGGACTAGGGTGTCACCACTTCAGTTGGAAGGGTCAATGACACATCATGTGGAAATAAGAGAGATGTTGACTATGTAAACCCAAGAAGTTCAGAAGGTCATAGATTTTGTTCCAGAGATCAATTCTAAGTTAATTTACCGTCGTTGGAAATATCTTGATGAGAAAAAGAGGATGGAGTTGTGATAGAGAGAATACTTAAGAAGAAGAAGAAATTTAATACCCCATCCCTTAAAAGGATACTTAGGGGTCGGGTCTATGACAAAGTGGTATCAGAGCCAGCTACAACACTAGGCCTGGATAGACCAAATATTAATCATAGGAATGGTATATCAAAATTTAGAGGAGTCTATTGAAAGGTGTTTCTACCTTTAAAGGATTGTTCTTTACCTGCACGAGACCCTTGAGGATGGAGGAGAAAAAATTGAAATTGCACCTTGGAAACCCTGTCTAAATTACCACAAGGGAAATTATATTGTCCCTCTTTCAAATTGATGACTACTCTTACACAAGTAGGAATGTGTTGATAGGAATTTATGGTAAAAACTGAATGAAATGGCAGTAGTGACATAAATTCTTCTATGAATATTCCTGAGTCCAGACAAGGGACATGAGTTGGGTTATTTTGATAAGTATAATAATGTCTATCTGCTAGGGCATGTAGAGTATCTTGTAATTAAATATGGTTGATTATATAAGGGTTAATACCCTTATGGAAAATTCCTTGTGCTTAAAGGGAATTGGTATGGATCGATAGAATATGTAGCAATAATAACTACTGCTTTAATAAAATATTAAACCTTGTATATGTGTATGATCCCTCGCGATCATAGGACTTATGGAAAATGTGTAAGGTCAATTTTATTTGACCTATAGTGAATGAAGAAAATGGTTGTTGGAGGATAACCCAATTAAACAATTAAAAAGGAGTCACGTGGAATGTTGCTAGACCTCCTAAGAGAGCTAAAGAGACCTGAGCACATGAGAAAGTTTATGATTCTCACGGCTATAATAAGAGAATGTGTATACCTATTAATCCAAGGACATGTATGTGCATGTGAATACAGATGGCAGACAACTGGAATACATCTGCACTGTAAGCATGGGTAAAATACTTGGGGCATGAGGATATGCCAGAATTCATATGGAAAAGATTGATCATGTGTATAACGTGCATATAGGCTTATTATAGTCTGTTATTGGACATAAAATATGGTGATGACATGGATCATATAGTTAATGATGATCTGGGTATAACAACTTAAGTAAAATGTTGATGATATTGACTACATATTACCCTATGAGAATAAAGTAGAAGGGTCAATGAATTGTTGATTATGAATGGAGTAAAGGAAGTTTTGGGGAATTTCTAGACGACCAATGGGTCATAATGACATCCATAGGTGGATGGTAGCCATAAGAAAATGGCTTGGTGCGCTTAAGTTGTAGTGAGAGAGAATTTGGAAAAAGGATTCCCTTGATAAAAAGGTTTGTTGACCAAGAATGGTCTGAGGCATCAAGAGAAGCTTGATGAGTTTTCATGTTGCCTGGGGCACTATTGAAATTTCCTCGATTGTACTTTTAGGTCATTGCATACTTCTATAGAAATTTAGGCAAGAGTTTTATCTTGATGGTTGTTGTCATATGAAAAGGGAAGCATAGTTAGGAATATGTCTACGAGACTTGTCATGTAAATATCATGTATATGACTGTAAACTCTCAACAGAGAGGCCAACATGGTGTTGAGTATTCCTATGAGACTTCTCATAAGAATGGATGTAAGATCTCTGGGAGGAAGGATGTGAAATTTTGAAATTCCCATGTGTAATAATGACATGAAAAAAGGTGCAATAGTGAGCTTGCATGTTGAAAATAAGACAAAGTTGTATGCTTAAAAAGGAAAAATGTGAAAATAAGTACAACTAGTAACTGAAAGATATAATATTGAATGTGTTTAAATCAATGAACTTGGTTAAGCTACAATGTATGAAGGCAATGAGGCCTTGAAATTAATTCAACTAGGATGAAAATTCTATGATGGGAGAATCCCTTAAATCCTTTATTGTTATCTGTTATGCTTCTCTGGGATGAGAAATTGATATGTTGATTAAGGTAGATATTTTGGCATGAGAATGTCGAGAGATTAAGCTGAAATTTGAATGTGGTTGCGCTCATGAAAACATTGGGGACAATGTGATGGAGTGCATATAGATATGTTAAGGCATATATGAAAATGTTTTACTGAAATAAATACTATAGTACATGCATTTGAGTTTACATGATAGATAATGTGAAATGTGATTGTGGTGATGTATGTCACATGTAGAAAAGATTGGAATTGTTAGAGAAGGACAACTACCAATAGTGAACAACCTCAAATAGAGGTGAATACAAGAAGTTTGTTGATAAAACAAAACTATGAAAGGGATTTAAGAAGTCCCCGAGAAGCACCACTGAAGAGGTAATCTCAGAGAAGGTGATGGCATCCAGAACAAGTATAAAGATTTTGTGCCCATGTGGCATGATAGGTAAAAGGGTTTTGGGTAACAATCCCTTCTAAAATAGTCTATGTTTTGATGGCATGCATGTGATATGAATGTCTATTGTATGCCATTGATACCCAAGTAGGGTATGATTCAGGAAAGGAATCTGAAGGACATAGAAAGGAAACTCTAGTAGTCAAGGATGATTAAAATCCTTGTGAGAATATTCATGAACAAAGTGTCATGAATACTTTGACTATCGTGAATGACTGGGAACAAGGGTGCTCATAAGAAACACGTTGATTAGTGCATCAAGGAAATGCATGTTTGTTTGATAGGGTAGGAAATGGACTTCCCATTATGGAAGGAGGACCTTCCAATACTCTACCAGAGTTGTGTAATGGAAAAGAGAGAAATTGGGTGGTTGCAAACGTCGAGACCTTGGTTACTAGTAAAGGAAGAATGCTTCGATGAATTCATGTGAAACTTTTACTTTCATGTGTGCTGATTGGAGGTCACAATCAACTAAATAAGGAAAACAAAGTCTTGTTGTAATGATAAATAATAAAGCAACCATATGGTAAAAGGTTGGATGAGTTCCAACCCACCAAGGCAAAGTGCCTAATATGAAAAGTAATAATCTAAAAATCAATATAAGGGTGCATTGTGTGTGAATGTGGCCATGGATATTGACGCATTGATTAGATTCATTTTGATGTTTGATTGCATTTTGAAAGGAATGGTATTTCCTTTTTGAATAAATGAACTTGATTGTTAGTATGCACAACTATGAAATTGTTTGTGAATCACTACAAGTGTGAAATGAAAATATAATGTGCATGGGAACTAACAATTTGTTGGTTGATTGAAGAGGAAATTGCAGGAAGAAAGGTCTTGGATGTGGCAGTGTTGTAAGTACATGAAGAGGACCAATCCCTACTGATTACAAAAGATCCAAATTTCTATGAGAAAGAGATATCATAATTGTGAATATTGTTTTGTGTGGAAAAGATCTAAAAACGAAAAATGTGGAATTAAAAATATGCAGATAATAGATTTGAAAATTTTGATAAATTGATGATATTATCTCATGGATTACTGTATACATGTGATACAGGTGAGATAAAATATCTATCTGAAGGGACAGAGAATGACTGTCAAGTTGTAAAGCATGGTAACAAACTATTGTTGTGACATGAGAACCCTATGATGAGCCATGATCCCCATATAATGATGTATTGTGGTGACACATGATGAAGGGACACCTTCGACAGAGAAAGAATGAGGGATGCCTCAAATGTAAGACTCAAGGAGGTAGCATAAATTCTTCTTGTGCGAGAAATACATAACAACGAAAGATGGATCAGCCAAGGGACTGTATAGAAGAGAAGGGGATGCCTAAACCTAGGCTTGGATAGTGAATGACCAGAAGGAAGAGGAGACTCCAATAGTTTTTGTAATATGTTAATCTCGATCATGAAAAAAATGGGTATGTCAAGGAAAGAAGTGGGAGAAATCAATGAGACAACCATATGGATGCAGATCCATGAACTGTACGGATAAGCTTTGTGCTAACTTGTGAATATTCCACTTAAATTTAAACAAAAATAATTTTCTTGCATGAAATGATAATTAATATGTTGGTTGTTGAAAATTGTTGTAGGCATGTACTAAATTCCAAGAGTATTGGAAAAGACCAAGCCAAGAAAAGGAAAATGTTGCAGAAGCAACTGAAAGATGAAGTCATGGCAAGTGTTGCTGAAAAGAACACTGAGGACAGTGATCCTTTAAGGGGGAGGGGATTGTAACACCCCTATTTTTCTCAGTCTGTAATTAATTGTAATTTATGATTTCCATGCAATGGCTTGCAAATATTGTAAATGTATTAATGTTTAATTGTAAACACTGAAAGTTGATTGATGGGTGAATCCTTAAAGTACTGGTCATGATATAACTAGAGGGATGAGGGGATGTTCTATTAATTTAAAGGACCCCAAGCCACCTTACGAAAATATTAATTGGAAACATTTAGATTATTTTCCCTTAGCCCTGATAACAAGACAAGTTAGTTAATGAGGAGGGGTTGGTAGTTGAACAACCAACCACCCCAATGAATGGAAGTATGGAGGGTTGTTAGAAGGGACAGGAAGCGGTCAACTATAGGATAGTAGGAAAGATCACCATGAGTCCCCATGATTGACCCATGAGTTTCCTTTTGACAGAAGAAACATGAAGATAGCTTGAAAACCTTCCTAATTGATGCGTGCAATAAAAGAACATAGAGAGAGGGAACTGGGGAAGAGTTCAGGCCTCAAAGGAAGAGAGTTGTTGAAATAAATTCATGAGGGCATGCAATTAAGAGATCAGAGAACCCGTAGAAGAGGAAGGGGGGGAGTTGGAGCATAGAAGACCGAGAAAACCCAACCTGAGATAAGAATTCTGTGAGCTTGATGTTGGGAATTCGTCTGATAAACCTCAAAGAGGCCTGGGCTAGGTGGGTGTATGGAAAATCTCTACCTAGAGTAGAGTGAAGGAGAGTAACCTTCAAATATTACTGAGAACCTAAGAGAGATTCCCTAGTGATATCATGGCTTGGCACAAAGGTGGCCAGAATGCTAAAAGTGAATGCATCTGAGCCTACAGTTGGGTGGAAAGGAAAACACCCATAGTCATTTGTTCGGCTATCAACTGTAATAGATAAGTATTTCATAGAATATGTGTAATTGAATTGAAATTCATGATTGAATGCTTGTACTTTCACTATACATATACATACATGATTTATAATGATGATGCTTATTTGCAAACTCCTGCATTTAAGTGATGACGGGATGGAAATAATGGTGCATGCCCCGCACAACCGAATAAAAGTGTTATGTAATGTTCCGTCATAAAAATAATTGAACTTAATTTTATGGTTCTCGTGTGCTCTATATATATATATATATATATATATATATATATATATATATATATATATATATATATCGTCATGATGGGCGATCCATGAATGGAAATTAGGATCATAATTTAACAGTTGAATGCAAGGGAAAGAACCCAAAGAAAAACCCTTGAATTGTCTAAGTTTTGAATTGGATGAAGAAAATCGTGTTATGAGCTCAAAGGAATCATAGTCGCTGGATCGGTGAAGCGAATAGATCCGAACCCTTTATTGGAGTAGGTTACTATGCATGTAGAGAATGTACCTGAGTAAATATGGATCGTTAATAAGGAATTAAACTAGAATTAACCTCTGTCATAGATCATTGTGGTCTCATTTAAGAGATAATTTGAAGGAGAGGTAACGTCGGCATGAGGTACCATGATGACTTGGAACACCAACATGTCTATAAGATGATAGGTGTCATCCTGTGAATGGAAAAAATAATTGGTCGGTGCGCCATAAGATAGCCCCTTGGGGAAACTGTGTCTTAGATCTTCGTTTTAGCCTTAGACGTCAGACCAAAAGTTTGAAATATATCGACCGTTGAGCGGAGCACATATGGGATGTGATCTGGGTCGTTGAAGGCCTTAGTCATTAACAAGAGGAGGGATGACATCATGCTAACATATGTTGACTTCATGAGCCTATGTGTATGAGAAATCCACATGGAGGCCTATATTTGGTCAAGGTAATAGGGAGTGGGTCCCTGTCGATTTTAAGTATTGAGAAGGTGAGATGAATGGGTTCGTGAGTCCTCTAACCCATGAATCCAAAAAACTCACAAAATAATCTAAGTGTAGATATTTTTTGGATGGACCTATGGAGGAGAGGTATAGAATTGTATGTCCGTGATTCCACGAGTCCACGTACATGGAAAAGTGGCTAAGTGTTGAGACCCTTTAGATGGACTTATGAAAGGGAGAATTATGCTTTCATGAGTCCACGAGTCCACATAGATGGAAAAATAATCTAAGTGTTGAGACTTTTTGGGTGGATTCATGAAAGGAAGAATTATGCATTTGTGAGTTCGTGAGCCCATGTAGATGGAAAAATCAATAAGTGTTGAGGTTTTCGGATAGAATTTTGAATAGGAGGTAAAACATTGTATGTCTGGTAGCCTACGTAGGTGGAAAAATGGTTAAGTGTCGATACTTCTTAGAAGGAAATATGAAAGGATGCTTATAGATTTATTCATCCATAAGTCTGCAAGTTCATCAAGATGAAAATGGCTAAGTGTCGATACTTCTTGGGTGGACTAATGAAAGGAAGCTACAAAATTATGAGTCCGTGAGTTCGCCACCAGAACAAGAGTGTGTCGGAAGAAGGTCTGAGCGATGATGGATGTAGGCCTATGTGGGATGAATTTCCACCATGGAAGGCTAGGCTAGTGCTATGTGAGGACCAGTGTGTCGCCACTTCAATTGGCATGGTCAATGACATGTCTTGTGGATGCCACATGGCAGTGAGAGAGATGTTGTTTATGTAAACCCAAGAACTTTGGAAGGTCATATATTTCATTATAGAGATCAATTTTGAGTGAATTTACCATCGTTGGAGAGCACTTGATGAGAAAAAGAGGATGGAGTTGTGATAGAGAATATTTAAGAAGAAGAAAAAATTTAATACCCCATCCCTTAAAAGGATACTTAGGGGTCGGGTCTGTTACAACATGCTTTTTTTTTCTAATTGTTTTGCATGGAATGTTAAATGTTTCTTTTATAGTCATGAATGTTTCTTGACTATTGCATGTGACTACATCATGCTTTTTTATTTATTAAATGGTATAAAAAATTCTAAATCAGTCAAGAACATGAATTCTTGAGGTACCTGGGTAGTGGGTACGTCACCGATTGGTGTTTGAGAAAGTTTTTGGGTTTGTCGATAACAAGGGACATTACAGATTGGTATTAGAGCACAGTTTGCAACACTTGGGCCATATGCATTGACACATAGTTTTAAAATTTATCTTTTTTGCAAAGGTTGAGCCAGAGGGTGCTTGGGAAGCCAATGATATTTTCTTGAAATGAGGCATTTTTGAGAATTTTGGGAAAATTTAAATGTTTTCGTACAAGTGATGTCAGTGATTACATAGAGGCCATGTGTTAGGTGATGTGGACTTCCAGGGTGTTAGGGCCACTATGGAACACGAGGGTTTGTGGTGCAAGTTGGCAGACTCAATACCATAGCGGTGTTGGGCCTTTTCGTGAGGAGTTTTGGAGAGTTCCCAAATTTCTTGAGTTGAATAGGAAGCAATCATGTATGTAGCAAGGGATATGGTAGTATCAGGACTTTTGGTGTTGATTAACCTCCCTCCACCTTCAACTCCCAATATTATTCCCATTTGTTGATCTACCTTGATCCTCCACCATTCAATCTAGGGGTTAGACATGTTGTCCAACGAAGGTAAGGTGCAAGGTGGGGACCCACTATTAGTGTGGGGAAAATGACACGGTTCCGTGTGGTCAATGTTACAAGTGGGATCCAAGAAAACAAATCATCTATCATCAATGGAGTATTCTAGGTTCGATGAAATTCATAGATCAAAGTTAGTTCATCAAAGAAATCATTGAACACCAATGAAGTTTGGTGATTCAATGACCTAGATTGTTTTGGATTTGGTGATCAACGATCGAGATTAATTAGTGAATTTTAGCGAAGTATGAGGAATCAATGGTCGAGATCCTTTTGTCTTGGAGATCGATGGCCTAGATTCATAATGGATTTGGTCGAAACTTTTCCATGTGTCAGAATTCAGTGAAGAGTTATGAAGTGTAGACCTTTTTATAAATCATCAATGATCAAGGTTCGGTGGAATTTTTTGTGAAGAATCCTTTACAATGAAAAATAAATTGTCTATCGTTGATGATTGGGGTTCAACAAAAACTTTATGAAATAACCTTTTGTAAATCATCGATCACTAATGTAGAATAGAACGTCAATCACCAATGAAGGGGAAAAGAGGAGGATGATGTGGTAGAGTTAGGGAATGATAGGTGGTCAACATCCATGTGTCATGCCATGTTAACATCCATGTGTCATGTCACATCAACATCCACATGTTATGCCATGTCAGCATCCATGTGTCATGCCATGTCAGTTAGAGAAAATCTGATCGTCGATAGTCGATGGAGGTTTCAGAGTTCGACAATTTTCATTGGAGTTAGTTCGTCATAAAGAAACATCGATTGTCAATCATTGATGATCGAGGTTTGGAAAATTTGGTGAAGTCTTTCAAGTTGTTTGTCAAATAAAATCACCGATTGTCGATGGAGTTTCAGAGTTCGGTAAGTTTTGGTGATGTTGGTGAATGGACGATCCAGATTGCATTTTCAATTTGGTGATTAACGCTTGAGATTCATCTGCGGGATTGTAAAAGTTTAGCATATCCACAACCAATATTACCTTCATTTTTGAGATAGACAACTCAGATTCATTCTAGTTGGGGTATGTCCGGTTTTTCTAAAATTTCTAAGTCATGAGAAATTGTAAAAAGGACAAAGTTACAAATTGTTGTAGAATATTAATGGAGTAACATATTGCTAATATGAAATTTTTTGTGTGATCACCATAATGATTAATATTTGTTCCTAATACCATCCTAGTATAATTGCACCAATGAATAAAATGCACAAATTGGGTGAAAATGATTTTTTTAGGAAGGCGTAACTTTCATCTCAAAGATTGGATCAAAGCACATGAATATTCATTGGAAAGTTGATTTAGAGGAGAATAAACTTGAAATATTAGAATTTTGAGAAGTGTTATATGATTATTCATTAATTGAGAAGAAGAAGAAGCACCTATAGTATTAATTGCCATTTTTTTTATAATATGCATAATTCTAAAAAAATCAGTTGCTTGCACATTTCACTGAATTAGGGGTATAAGCATATCAATTCAAGATCAAGATTACATAGTAGAGATAGAGAGGATGTACAAGGATCCTATAGTCATTAGAAAGAATCCAAAGGCCAAAATATTAGTGTGGTTAATGAGGAGATATAATTCAATGGACATAGGAGTAGAGTGGAGCCAACAAAAATGGTAGAGACTGCAAGGAGTTTGAAAATGGAAGTGAATATTTATAGAGATGATAATGAGAGCTCAGGAGGAACAAAATAAAATCAATACTCAGTTGTTGCAAATTATAAACTAGTTGCATAGACAATTGAATAATGGATCGGGGTCAAGGCATGAGGAAGAAGGCAAAACCCATGCAAGGAGAGATATCTACAGACGATTCGAGAACTTAAGAAGTGATAGTAGATATTAAAGGAATCATTAACCACCTACCCATTCATCTAGGAAGTATTATGCATTTGAATATTCAAGGAGAATCCAAAAAATATATCTCATTATGCATAAAAAAACAAGATAAGAGTCAGACAACTTGCAAAGAGAGCTTAGGAAGATGAATCCACCAACCTTTGATTGTGAAAATAGAAAGGGAGATGATGTTGAAGCCTAATTACTTGGAATAAGGAAATATTTTCAGTTGCACAACTACTCATATAACCTATAAACTAGGGTTGTCACATACCAATTGCATGGAAAAGCTTCTATGTGGTGGGATCAGTTGAAGCAAGTTGAGCATATTGATGAGAATGGGATTTATTGGAAGCAATTCAAGAAATACTTCTAGAAGGAGTATATTTTAGAGCACTATTATAGCAAGAATATTCATGAGTTCTTTGAACTCAAGTTGGGGAGCATGACCATAAAATAATATGAAAATAAGTTCTTGGATTTGTTGAGGTATGTGAGGTTTATTAAGGAGGAGAAGGTGAAAATACAAAGGTTTCTAAGTGGACTGCCATTTTTTTATAAAGACAAAATTCAATTTGATGAACCCAAAAATTTGGAAGAGACCATTAGAAAATCCAAGTACCTATATGAGAAAGGAAAAGACAGAGAATATTTTCATAAATATTGGAAGGATAAGAATAAGGAGAAATCAGATCAAATAAGGAAGGGATTCAAACCTCTTTTCAATAGAAACAATCCTAATACATATCAACAAAAACAACTTGTTAAGAATGAATCCAAGATGGAAGACTCCTTGGGAAAAAGGGGAAGGCTACCAATCAAGTGTTGGAGATGTAAATAATATCACATGTACAAATATTTCCCTCACAAAGAAGACAAAACGAAGACCTTTCAAAACATTCAAGAGGCTACTATAGTGGGAGACATGGGTAGAAATATTCCAACGATATATGCAACCCTAGAAGATCGACAAGCATAGCATCAGTTCCATATGATTGAAGTGAAAGGTAATATCATAAATAAAAATGTTGCTATTTTAATTGATTCAAGAGAAATCCATATTTACATTGATCCTAAAGTAGTGGACATATTTCATTTGACAAAGAGTAAGTTTGAGATATCATGGTTGGTTTAGCTAGCCACTGGAACCAAAAGAAAGATCAATGAGATTGTCAGAGTTTGTCCAATAAATTTGAATGGAGTAAATAAAAATGCTAATTTGAATATCATACTATTAGGATCTTATGATAGCCTAATTGGAATGGACTTGTTGGATAAACACCATGATATCATAGATTTCCATAATAAGACATTTACATGTCTTGATGAAGAAGGGGAACAAAACACTATGAAAGGAATTCTAAGATACATTTCTATAAGGGAGATTTAAACCTTACAACTGAAGAGATGTTTCAAGAAATGATGTCAACTATATGAAACTCATGTGGAGGAACCAAACAATACCAAAGGGCCAAGCCTTGAATATTTTTTAGTATCGCAAGAGTTTGAGGATGTATTCAAACAAATACGAGGATTTCCATCAAAGAGGGATACATATTTCTCTATTGAATTAGTATATCGAGAGCTCCCCAATATCAAAGACTCCTTATAGAATGAGTACACCATAATTAAAATAATTACAAATGCAAATAGACTAATTGATGAGGAAAGAGTACACATGCCCAAGTGTTTCACTAGGGGAGCGCAAGCACTCTTTGTGAAAAAGAAGCATGGAATGTTGAGATTGTGTGTTGACATTAGAAAGTTGAATAAAGCCACTGTGAAGAACAAATACTCTCTACCCATAATTGATGACCTATTTGATTAACTAAGATGAGAAAATATATTTTCAAAGATATTCCCAAGATTAGGATACCATCAGGTGAGAATCAATGAAGAATACATCAGTAAGAAAACTTTTAAAACCATATGTGTGCATTATGAATTTGTAGTGGTGCCATTTGGACTAACCAATTCACTAGTTGTATTTATTTTTTTAATGAATGACATATTCATAAATTATTTGGATAAGTTTTTCAATGTATTCTTGGATGACATACTTATTTATTCTAAGTTAGAAGAAGAACATGATCATCATTTGAGATTGGTACTGCAAATACTAAGGGAGCATCAACTATATGTCAAGATAAGAAAATGCTCTTTTTAACAATAAAATATCCATTATTCGGGGCACATCATTTTAGAACAAGACATAATAGTAGATCCAGAGAAGATTGAAGCCATTAGAGGATGCCCAACACCAAAGAATGTTTTAGAAGTAAGATCTTTTATGGGATTAGTTGGATAATACAAGGGATTTATCATAGGATTATCTAAGGTTTCTCATTCCATCACTTCTTTACAAAAAAAGGTAATTAAACTTGAATGAACAACAAAGTGTGAAGATAATTTCCATTTATTGAAGGAGTTTCTTACTGGTGCACCTATATTGAAGATTGTTGATCCAAATGAAAATTGTGTGGTATGTACAAATGCTTGCAAAGAAGGACTTGGTGGAGTCTTCACTCAGAATGGACATGTCGTTAGTTATGAGTAAAAAAATCTTAAAGAACATGAGAGGAATTATGCCGCACATGATTTGGAATTTGTTGTCTTAGTTCATGCATTGAAGATGTGAATACATTGTTTAATGTGGAAGAAATTTGAATTAAGGACATACCATAGTGGTTTGGAATATCTTTTTGAACGACCAACTTTAAATGCCAAACAAACAACATGGTTGAAAATTTTAAGTGAGTATGACTTTGACATCAAGCATACCAAAGGAAAATAAAATAAAGTTAATGATGCACTCATCAAAAGAGTACATCTCATGTTTGTTACAACCATTAGTGTGCATAGTTCAAATTTAAAGAGCAAAATTTTAGATGTTGCTATTACAGAATAACATTAACTACATGTAAAAGAAATCTTACATCAGGAAGATATACAATATAAATTTAAAGAGTATAAGATGAAGAAAGATGGAATAATTATGCATAAAAGAAAATTATGTTCCTAATTCCAGAGAACTAAGGAAGTCAATGTTAAAAAAATGCATAATGTTCCATATGTCGGATATCCCAGTTACCAGGAAAAAAAAAAAAAAATTTGCAGTGATAAGAAGACAATACTTTTGGCCAGGAATGAAGAAGGATGTTGTTGATTGCATTGCCATATGTATGGAGTGTCAAAGAGTGAAAGTTGAGCATGGACACCCAACATGTTTGATACAATCATTTCCAATCCCATACAAGAAATGGGAAGTAGTAACCATTGATTTTATCACTAAGTTGAACAATATAACAAGGAAATATGATTCAATAATAAAAGAGGTGGATAAATTAACAAAGGCTACTCATTTTATTCTAGTGAAGATGACTCATAATGAACCAATATTGCAAAAAATTATAGGAAGGAAATACCTAAGGAAATTGTTTCAGACAAATATACAAAGTTTACTTGAAACTTTTGGAGAGGATTGTTAAAGAGATTTGGTACAAATCTAAATTTTAGTACAACATGCTATCCATAGTCAAATGGGAAGACAAAGAGAGTCAACAAAGTGATTGAGTACATGTTAATAATGTATGTGATGGATAAGCCATCTAAGTGAAAATATTATTTGCATTTGGTTGAGTTTTCCTACAATAATGGGTATCAAGCTTCATTAAAGATGAGCCCATTTGAAGCTCTAAATGGTAGAAAATGAAACACTCCAATAAGTGGGGACAACCCAACAAACAAAGTAGTACTTGATCCGAATTGCTCAAGGAGATGGAAGAGAATATGGTTAAAATTAAGAAGAATTTGAAAGCAAAACAAGTTAGGTAGAAGAGTTATGTAGATAAAAACATGACAGTCACATAATTTAAACTGGGAGAACATGTATTTTTTTAAAGTGAATCCCAATAATAGTTCATTGAAGTTGGGCAGTTGTACCAAGCCCACAACCAGATTATGTTTTCCATTTGAGATATTTTATAAAGTAGGGCCAGTTGCATACATGCTTGCATTCCCTACTTCTGTGAATGTGCATAATGTATTTCATGTATCTGAAAAAGTATGGGCATGATCCAAAACATGTCATTGATTGAAATTTGATTCAGGTGGATCCAAAAGGAGACTTTGAGGTCCAATTGGTGCACATATTGGACAATAAGGTCAAGGTGCTCCAGAATCAAGCCATATGAATGATAAAGGTTCAATGGACTTGTTACAATCATGAAGATTCTACATGGGAGCATGAGGATGCCATGCATGAAGAGTACCCACAAGTTTTTGAAGATTGTTTATTGTACATTTGTATATAATGCACTAAGGACGGTGCCAAAATAAGGGGGATGGAAATGTAATACACCAATGTTGAGTCCCCATATTAATAATGTATTTTGTTTATTTGATGAAAGGCCAGAGTGCCTATAAAGTTGAAAGGTCAGAGAGCCTAGCAATGTAATGCTTTGAATATTAATAATAAAAATACATCATTGGTTGCAAGACTGACACATACAGAGTTATAAGGGGCTATGATTCCATGAGAGAGGGGACAAAAAGGGCTAAGTCTTTGTATTATATTTTATTCACCCATCTTGGAATTAATTGGGAAAATAGGTTATATGAGCTTCTTGAGGAGGCCACATGGTGCATCACTACATATCATTATTTAAACTATGTTTTTGGTTGTTTGGGGGTTACTCACTCATTCCTCTATTGATCATGAATCATTACTCACTCATTAGAATTGATCATTCATTGTACCTCATTCTTGCTTGTTCATGCTTGTTCTTGGTTTGGGCATGAGAAACACATTGCTGGGGTAGTGAGCCATGGCTAGATGGTTGTAGGTAACTACTGGTATTTTCCAGCAAGAAACTGATGCCTATGTGCATGAGAATGTTGACAATTGTGAAAGAACTGTTCACAACTGAGAGTCCTTGGAGTTTCCAGCATTGAGATTTCCTGAGCAATAGCACTGGAGCCCTAGAAAGAAGTGAAACAATCTTAGGGACTATGTTGCAGAGAAGGGAGTTCATTTCTTTAGGTTTTGCAGGCTAAGGAGGGGAAAGAGTTGGTAAACTAAGATTGTTGTGTGGTTGAGAAAGCTATGAGAGCTTGTTAGCTGGTTGTTGTTTGTTTTAGAGTCGGCCTAAGACTCATCCTTGTGGATTCATAGCCTCAACTCGGAGTGACCTATTGTAGAGAGTTTATGTGCAACCGAGCCTAAAGTTGGGTGGAACATCCAATGTCTGCAGTTGAATTGTTTTAGAAATATAGATTATCTTTATGTTTTCTTTGTAATTCATATTTCATTGTGTAATTATCTCCTTGCTGATTTTTTAATATGCTTGCTTTTGTTAATTATTGTGCATGACATGTTAAATATTTCTTTTACAAACATGCATGTTTCTTGACTATTGCATGTGACTACATCATACTTCTTTATTTATTATTATTTATTAAATTGTATCAAAAATTCAAAATTAATCAAAAACACGAATTCTTGAGGTACCCGGCAGTGGATACGCCATAGATTAATATTTGAACATTTTTTTGGATTTG
Source organism: Picea engelmannii (assembly GCA_009831015.1). NCBI lineage: Eukaryota > Viridiplantae > Streptophyta > Pinopsida > Pinales > Pinaceae > Picea > Picea engelmannii. The sequence goes on from ML776661.1 coordinate 1,348,501, forward strand.
ATGGTAACAAAGGACGTTACAAGAGATAGTGGTTCTCTATATGAGATGCAAAATGTTATCATCTCGACTTGGTATCCATGAAGACTTTGACTATTAAATAATTACATGACACCATATTTATTATCTTTAATTAAAAGAATTAACTAAAAAATTATTTTTAATAATTAAATAACAAAACATGCCAAAGAAAATAATATACTTTCATCTTTATTTCAAATTTTACAAATTTTCCACCATAATCGTGATTTTATTAAAAAACGATCAATATGAATTTTTATTTTCACTATTTTTATTTTATTCTTTAAACAATAAACTTTAAAAAAAATTCATAAAATTTAAACTCTAAAATCTAAATGTATCATTGGATATTAATTAATGAACCCATAACCCTTTTAAAATGCATTATTTTGTAGCTTGCTTACTCGGAATATGTGATGGGATGGAGAGGTCCTCGAGTATGTAGCTTGCTTACTTATCTTTAATGCGTCCGAGGAGACTCTCCAAAACCACATTTATATATTATTTTAAGATTTGCACTTCCTTACTAAAGATAAAGATGACCCTCTACCCTAAATTTTTCTTAATTTTAATATGAATTTTGAAAAAGGAGAATTATCATGAATCTACCTTAATAAATTTATGATTTTAATGTAAATTTCTTGAAAAGAAAATGAATCTACTCTAATAAATTTCTTATTTTTATTTTCGAGAAGGGGTGGTGATGGTTGGGGTTGTGACATCCATCATGTGTCATCTAACCACAAACTTGTATTGCAGCATGGTGACAATCAATGAAATTGCTAGGGGAAATGAAGATATAGATGTGGATGGAGGTAAGGCTATCTGGTCTGAATATGAGCTTGCCCAAAATGAATTGTGACAGGATGCTCAAGTGTTGGGAGATAATGGTGACGAGGATGTTGTAGGAGAATGATGAATCATGGAGGCATACCAAGAGAAATACCCCTGATCTGGGAATGATGGATGACAATAGGAAGGGAAAGGTGCGATGAGAGGTTCAGAGATAGCTTCAGACTATAAAATAGGGAACCAACATATCCTACTCGAGGAAAATTTCATGGTGGAGACTAACAAGACAGCTCTATGGGAGGATGAAGGAAGAATAGAGGCTTTGGTTAGCTCCAATTATGGTATTTCTCCCTGTCTGTTCAAGGCTTTTTGTTTATTGCTTTGTCTTAAGTTGCTTAGTTTGAGAGGTGAAATCGATCTCCAACTACCTTGCGCTTGAGCTTGAGCTTGCATGGCCTTCTTGCGGGGAATTCTTGGGAGGGTGGTTGGGTTAGGGAATTCAGGTTGGGTTGGTAGCTACCTAGTTATTGCTTTAGGAAGTAGGGGCAGTTATGTCTAACTATGCACCTTAAGGCAGTCACCTAGATGTCTTTTCTGTATCAAAGTCTGCAGTGCAGCATAATGCCGAAACAAAATTATGGGGGGAAGGGGGGAGGTTGAAGTAAGAGGCACATGGCCTCTTCTGGGAAGGGTTTTGATCTTAACCACTCCAACTATTCTACTAGAGATGAGAGGGAAGCCTTGGCAGCAGAGGAGTTCTTCCATTCAAGGTTCCCTGAGTCAATCAAAACCAAATTGGAAGAATTGGATAATAAAGTGAATGAGAAGAGGCGTAATCTATCTGTGGAACAAGTCTAGAAGGAAATGGATGGATGGGTTCATGATCTGGGTTTCTCCAGGATGAGGGAGATGTAGTTCTTTTGGATCACCAAAATGTATTAGATGATGAAAACAATGATAGGCCAAGTCTTGGAGGAACGAAGCATTCCGTAACAAGACACTCTACATAGAATTGAACTGTTGGACGAGAAGTTTGTAGATATCTATTAGACTATGTTTGGGATCAAAATTGTTGTTTCTCAGCTCAATAAAGAGGATGAAGCCCCAGATCCCAAAGAGGGTCTTCATGACTATGTTGGCACATTGTATAACCCAATTTGTATAGATGAAGACCTCCAACCTTTGGCCACAACGCAAGAAGAACAATGAGAGATAAGCCAGTCAATGGAGCAGCCATTGGAGATACTATCTTACCCCCTTCTATTTAAAGTTGGAATTGTCTTTTGTTACACTGTCTATATTTGCTATCTTAGTATGATTGTGTCCAAAAACCCTCTTAGTGTGTATTGTCGTTTAGTCCATCGAGCGTGGAATGATTCAGGGACAACGCTGGTCAAGGTGGTCCCCTTGCGGATGAAAGAATAGTAGCTCACTGAAAGTGTGTGGCCTGCATTAACCTTCTTATCCGATGGGTTGATCGCCATTAGCGTTACCATTAATTGGGAAACTATCAGATTTTCACAGCATTGAATGCAATCTGTCGCTGCCTCTGGGGTTTTAGGATCTGTTGGCTTTGGTTTCAGGTACCCTCTGCTCCCAGCATAACTATGGAGGAGACGCCGTCGTCTTTACCCATCGTATTTGAGTCTCCCGGTCTTCTCAGAATCTACGAAGACGGGACGGTTGAACGCTTGATTGACAGGGGAACGGTTCCCCCTTCCACACAGGACGATAATTTTGACGAGGAGAAGGAAGGAGTGGCATCCAAGGACGTGCTGCTGGATCCTCAAACAGGCGTCTTCGTTCGTCTCTATCTCCCTCGTCTGGAGGTCACGGATGTAAAACAAAAAGTCCCCATACTTGTTTACTTTCACGGAGGGGCTTTCTGCATAGAATCCGCTGCCTCACCTGGTTATCACAGCTATCTTAATAAAGTGGCTACAGAGGCCAAGGTGATTGGTGTGTCGGTGGAGTACCGGAGAGCCCCTGAGCATCGCCTCCCTGCGGCTTATGACGATTGTTTCGGTGTGCTCGAATGGCTCGCCCGCCAAGCAGAGGTAGCAGAGGGGGTGCCCATCGATCCGTGGCTCGCTTCTCACGCAGATTTCAGCAAGGTGTTCGTGGCAGGTGATAGTGCCGGAGGCAACATCGTGCACCAGGTGTGCATTCGTGCGAGTGCAAGGAATTGGGATGGCCTGTGTTTACAAGGGGCCATTCTGGTCCACCCCTTCTTTGCCGGAGAAGAACGAATTGAGTGTGAATTGGGGACGGAGGCGGAGGGTGTTCTTAAGGTTGTGGATGGAATCTGGAGCATCTCGCTCCCCGAGGGAGCGGACAGAGACCACCCTTTTTGCAACCCAGATGGACCTCGTTCTCCGGCTCTGTCCACTCTAGCGTTTCCTCGAACGCTGGTATTTGTGGCGGAGAAGGATTTCCTGAGAGATCGGGGTATTTTGTATTACGAAACGCTAAAGAAGGCCGGCAAAGTTGTTGACTTCGTTATAACGGAAGGCGAAAACCACGTGTTTCATCTCCTTAATCCAAAGTCTGAGAATGCGCCCTTGATGATGAAACGCATTTCGGATTTCATGGATTCCTCCTCCGATTACTGAAACAACTGAGACAGCTGTGAGTTACGTTACATTATATTATTACACCAGCATGTATCTGTATGGACGGGGATTCAAATGTCTTTTAGTTTAGAAACTTTCTTTCATAAGATCATCAAGTCTAGAGGGTAATAGCTTTTACCTTCCTTGTATTTAGGTAGGAGAGTGCCAGCATAATGGAAATGCATGAAATTGGAAGTTTGTGAAGCCAACCTGTTTCTGCTGAGCTTTTGCAGTTCATTAGCTTTTTCCTAATAGACATCTGAGAAACAAATCTTTCCCATATTGTGGAACAAAGAATGGTCATATCCAGGGATCAAATTTCAAGGAAGGGTTGTATTTTGGCACAAAGAATAGTCATATCGAGGGATAAATGTGAAAGGCCAGGGTTATATTACAATATAAAGAGTTAATATTGTTATAAGAGTTTTATATTGATGAGTTAAAATAAATTATTTTTTATATAAAAATGAAAAATGATAAACCATTTAAAATGTAAATTATTTCAAAACTCATTAATTATGATCAATTTAATTCTTTTTTTTGTTTGTTGGGATTGTATCCGGTCTGAGCCACACCAACCCTTAACATGGTGGGATTTTTTCGAACCGGTGACTTTAACATCACGGAGTGGCTTAACAACACACTCCGTCACCGACTGTCCTACAACTCGGGGACATGACAAATTTAATTCTTAATTTATAATTTTTAAAGTAATTATTACTCAAAATATTGAATTCAAATAATTTTGTATAATTTTAATTTTTGTTAATTAAATATATATAATTATTACATTTTTGCATAGTTATATAAAATTAAAAATATTCATTTAAATGTATTATTCAAATATTGAATATTATGAAATTGAATAAAATATCATTACATTAATTTCTTCTACTTAAAAAATATTCATTTAAATGCATTATTCAAAATATTGGATATTATGAAATTGAATAAAATATCATGACAATAACTTCTACTTAGCAAAAAAAGGTTTTCTTGTTGTAGTTTCATAAATTGTTTTACTGATACAATTCCTCCTTGCTAATAGAGATAAGAATAATAGTGTTTACACAAAGATAGTACACAAATAATGTAATTTCCCCAAAGGATAATATAATACAATTCTAGCAGTGCATCCTCCACCTCACATAGTGATATTTTATTCTCTTTAAACAATGATGTTTTTATTTTATTTTTAGGAATGATGAAATGCATGCCATAAAGGCTCGGATAACCATTAACCACTAGTCAGGGTTTTCGATTAACACCCAAGAATGGTAGAGTAAATGTTCACTGTCATATCCATGATTTGGATATTATAGGTTGTTCTAATACCAGGGTGGGAAAAAATAACCGAGGTTACATATTTAATCTCACCAATTGATGTGAATCAGATCCTTGCAAAAAATAAATTCTTTGTAAACTTTGTAATAAGCATTTAATTGATTTTGTCAAAATTGAGAAAATGTGCAAAGTTCTTTTGGAAGTTGAAATGAAGCATTGTGATGATTGACCTTTCAAGACAATGCATTCAAAATGAATGAAGAAGAGGATTGAATGGAATAGAGAGTAGGAAATGAAGAAAGGCAATAGAAGAGATGAGAGTTGAAGGAAGCAATTTGCTTGATGATAAGAGGACAAGAAGACATTGAGTCTCTCATGTGATGAGATAAGATTATTGTTAAGCCATGGTCATATGAAATTTCCCACTAGTGAGTAACAATAAACTAAATATGCGTATAACACACCCTTTTGTAATCAATTTCCTACTTAATAAAATCCCCAATAAACCTAGTTTTCTTCCCATTTGGGTTTTTAGGGAAAACATTGTGTCAGTTCCGCCTTGAATGTTTGATATTTCTCTATGTTTGTGAAAAAAATCTGTGTGCAAATTAGTGGGAAGATATTCTCGATACTTGAATTGCTACTCGTAGTTGAATTAATGGTTTAATGGTGAATTCCCACTATGGTTCTAATTGTTTCACTCATAATTTATCTCTCCATTGGAATTTTAATGAATTCCAACAACTCTAGAATGATCATCATCCATCCAGATCTCAAATGAAATCATGGGTGGAGAATTACTAGTTGTTGGCCATTGTTCTATTCCTAGTCCCTTGTAACCAATAATTCTCTCTCCTTTCATACCATTGGCATTGTTGTTGAGTAGTGAACCAAATATGAAACAAATTAGACTTGCTTTCCATTGGCTGACATTCAACTGGCCCAAATTTTGTTTGCTATATTTTCAAACTAAGCATTGTAACCAATTAACAAACAACATTTGAAGATGCATGATCTCAACCTATTTTTAATTGTAAAGACCCAAATTAATTTTATTCCATAGAGTATCCATGTTGGTGAAATGGACAGGCCATAGGAATATCGTTTACAGATCATAAGGCATCAGAGAAGGTTTGTTAGAGACATTGAAGAAGCTACCATGGGAAAAGCTTTGAAGAGGGAGACGTTGGAAGAGTTGAGAGACTTCAACTGGCAGATCCAAGAGGAAAGTCAGTATTGGAGGATGAAAGTGGATGAGTTGGAAAAATAACTTGCCAATTCCAAGACTCCACCACCATGAAGGAATAATTAGATAGGAGTAGATTGTAACTCTTGCAATTGGGCGAGAAATTCACTTAGCTGGATGATTTTTAGGAAGAGAAGTTCACTGAAGTGACTACTTAGCTATACCAAGATTTGGTAGTGAAGGAAGAGGCCTTGAAGAAGCTACAAGAAGTTTTCCAAGAGGTCAAGCAAGCTCCTTATGTTTCCACTATAGAACCCAACATTGTGACATGGTCAAGCATGGTAAACTCACCTTTCAAGACCCTTAATAGATGTTTGGTGACTTTGAAAAGAACACTTACAGACATCGATTCCAAGCTCATGAGGAGAATGGGCTATTATGGCCTGATCTGAAAACAGATCCAGAAGCCTGATAGGGCTTGAAAAATGCTCAAAAATGAAAGTGCTCGGAATGCGATGAAACCTGTGCCATTGCGTCCGTCTCATCTTCCTGATTCCTGTGGTATAATTTTTATCGCAAACGGAGTCCGTATGGAGAAGATATCGCGTTCTGTCCGAAAAGCCAAACAGGCAAAATTTTGGATGCTGACTGTACCTGTCCGTACAGACCGTACAGACACGTGTCAGGCCGTACAGTGCTGACGTGGCACGTCCGTACAGTGCTGACGTGGCAGATTCCGTACAGTGACGTGGCGGTACCAGAACACGACACGTGGCAGCGCAGGATGATGACACGTGGCAGCGCAGGATGATGACACGTGGCAGCATAGAAAGGTGACACGTGGCAGGCGGATTCGGCGTTTTCAGGTACGGTTTGGGCCAATAAAAAAGTGACACGTGTCACCACTCACAGGGTGACACGTGGCACGATGACCTCAGCATCGACGTGGCGACCGTACGAGGATGTGGGCTAATCAACGCTTGACAAGTGGCAGGTGACGTGGCACAGTTTGGTTGGTTGATTCTGGCGAATAACAGGTAGACACGTGTCCGGTTTGAGGGAAAATAATAAGGAGACACGTGGCCCAATCGGAGGGCGCCACGTGTCCCCGTCGTATTGG
>ML776661.1:1377058-1432619 GCA_009831015.1 Picea engelmannii
CCCCCATGACCACTTTGAGAAGGGAATTGAGAAGTTTCCCCTTTCCAAGGAAACAATGTTGTTACAACACTTGATCATTGCAAAACTTTCCAAGGGTTGACAAGAAGATACCAAGTGACCCACCATGATGTAATAATGATATTATTTTCCCTTTCCATGGAGAATGATGCCCCTTATTGGTTCATATAATTACTGAAAATAGCATGAACACTCCTACTGAGTTAGAGAATGTATTTATGGAAAAATGGGGTGATAAAAGGGATGATAGGTATCTACTGATTTCTCTTAGTAAAACCAAGAAGAATGAGAACAAAACCATGGAAGAATTCAACAAGATATTTACCCATATTGTCCAGAAGTTGATTCAGAATATCAATCCCCTAGAATAGGAAATCCTCATTTACTACTTGGATTATTTTGATAGAGACATGGCCTTTCACTTAAGAAAACAAGATCCCCAAACCCCTGTAGTTTCCCAACAAGCTTCCATTAGTTTCAAGAAGAATTTGATTGCCACTAGAAGACTCAACCAAGCAAGCTCTTCTAGGACCAAGAGTGATCCTAAGAAGAACATTGTCAACATTACTAGTTATGAGAATGATATGTTGACCTTTCTAGATGATGTTATGAAGAGGATGGAAGATACTTTTTTCTAAACAAATAGAAACTCTCCAACAATAAAATTAGGTTATGCAAAACAACACAATCCACTTAGAAAATCAAGTCCAACAAAACAAATTTCAACCTAGAGGGCGAGGTGGCTGGGACAGACCTAGAAAACCACAACATGATCAAGAAAAAAAGGTTCCCAATCCCTTAGAGGCAAACAATGTGTTATATGAAGAGGCGTTTCCATGGTGTAACCCTTGTTATTTTCCACATAAGTAAGAGACCTATTTGGTATCCCAAGAAGCTGTTATATTAGCAAGTGAGACTTACAATGATGGGCCACGAAGATCTATCAATTATGTGGGTGATTTTTATGATGAGATTAATGTTTTCTCCAATTATCCTAATGAACACGTTAAAGGGGAAAAGGAAAAGGATCTTTACCAAGACACTATTTCCAAATCTTTAGCCCCTAAACCCACTCAGAAAGAGATAAAAAGGAGAATCTGAAAAAAAGGGTTGGACCACTTATCAATGAAGCGGTAAACAAGTTCAAGCTGAACCCCAAAAACCTCCAACCCAAACAAGTGCTACTGGTCTTCAACCTTAGATGATCTGTAAATTTATGTGGATATTCCACTAGATAGTTCATCACAATAGATCTAATAAAATACTAAAATATTTACTATGAAGGTTAATTTCCTTTAGATCTCATATTCTTTAATTACTAGTCTTTTGCTTAAAATGTATGAAATATTTGAAATGAAAAAATAGAGAACATAAATAAATAATCACACACCATCCAAAAATAAAAACAAGATATAACCTAGGAAATCCAATACAGGAGAAAACCCAACTAGAAGGTGATTCCTCCCTGCTCTCTTTTCTTCAATTGCAAGTACAAAGAAAGATGCACTCTCTGTGGAGTTACCTTTGACATTGTGGCATTTATGGCTGCTAAAAAATATCTCCTCCTCTGTTATGCTCTCAAAATACGACTCCTAGATGATTTTCTCAACTATGTAACAAATACAATGCTAAAGAATGCAACCCCTTCTCCTCCTAGTGACCCGGTATTTAACATCTCACAATAACCATCTAGGGTTAGGGTTTTGAATTCCTTAACCCTCAACTGTGATAAGGTTTTATACCTTATAGAATATTCTTGAAAGTACATATGTGGATAACCCCATATGCGTGAGTAATGGGGGTTGATGTGGCATCCACTCATACCTATGGTAGTCAATATGATAAGTCAATTTGTGGGATGCATAACTTTTTCAAACGAGCTCTGATTGAGGCGTTTGATGCACCATTGTAAAGGTATCAGATTGTATAACACCGTCAAGGTTGTGTGCATAATGTTCGAACACTAGAACCCAAAAAAATGTCATTTAATTCCTCAAAATGGCCCCATAAGGTTTCAGACCCCAATTTTCTAAGCTGGGACCTACCACTGAAATGGCCCTGCAAGCCAATTGCTTCAATTTTTCCAACCAAAAAGTATCTATATAGATGAAAAATAATATAACAATCCAATCTAGATCATCAAAAGACTCAAAATCTGAAACGTCAAGTGATCTTAAAAATAGAACAACTAACTAATCCAACAAAGGATTCAATTGATGTTTCAGACCTATCAAAATCTACTTGTGATGATATCAACATTGATTTGAATGCTTACTTTTCCAAATTCCATATCTCTATCCTTTCTTGTATTTTGCAAACATTTTATCACGGAGGAAGAAAATCAAGGAAATGTTTTGATTAGGTGAAGGAAAGGAAGATTCCTATGATGACACACCTGTAATTTTTCAAACTAATGATAAAGGATAACTCAATGGAGGACAAGACCCATTTTATATATCTTTGAATGTAGGCAAATTTTTACTATAAAATTGTATATTATACTTCGGAGCATCAACCAATGTTTTTCCTTTGACAATAATGCAACAATTAGGCCTCAATCCATACCGAAACATTTGTGCCATGGATAAGAGAGAAGTATAAATCTTTGGTGTGATAAATAATTTGGCTATGAGATTAAATATGTATCTAGATGTCATGATTTTGATAGTTGTTGTTGTCATAGATATCCCAGACTCTTGGGGGATGATTTTGTCGAGAAAGTTTGTTGCTCACTTAGGGTGATCCTTATAGATGCACCTTTCATGCACTACTATCCCTATTCAAGATGAAAATTTGGTGAAGTTGGATAGGGAAAATTTTAGAAGATATCATGTTGAAGACCCTAATCAACCCATGAATGCATCTATGAACATTATTGACGAATACTTAAGTAATCATGCAATCCTCACATTTTCTATGGCACCCGATTTTATGGAAACTAAGGATGAAGTTTGGAATAAGACTCATCACTTGGAAGAAATGAATAATAAACCTTTGGGAGGATATTATGAGAAAGGAATATCAACCTTAGATCATATTGGTGATTTGTTTCCTTTGATCATAGGAAACAAGAAGATTCAACTATACCTGCAGTTGGAGCCACCTTTTCCATCTATCGACAATACTTCTTCTATTCATTTATTTCCCAATCACATGAATGGGTTTCCCAAGGATGAATATCTCATTAGATGGTTGCATTGGTTTTGTGATTTCAATGAACACATTTTGAAATAGCCACTCTTAAACATTCCAACATGAATAAGCTCTTTGAGAAGTAGTTTATAGTGCATATTTTCTTTCCATGCATGATTTCATTCATTTGTGTGTTTATTTTCATGCACTTCTTCATTGATTTTCTTCATGCAATTGATTTTCCTTAGAACAATTGTGTGCATATGTTTCCAAGTTTTACTTTAATTCCTAGACTAATAGTAAAACAAGTTTGATTTCTACAAAGTAGTTTTTATTCTAACTTGGGTGGTGGATTCACCTTGATTTAATATTACTACTTCCATGCGTTGTTTTTCTCATATTCTCCAGACCTAGATGGAGTTTCTCTTGATCTCCATCATATGTATGACCATTATAGCTTAGTTTTGGTATAGATTATCCTCCTCCCTCACTCCGTAGATGACAGATGCACTATGCATGGTACAATATGGTTTCAATATGATTTATATTGACATTCCATGTATCGGTGTTCAATTAGATGTGATTCTATAACCTCATATTTAGTCATGAAAGTGGTAAATGCTAAATGAAATCCGGTAGTACTTCATAACATGCATAGTTTTATTATTTTCATTGTTGTACCCTGGGGAATATGTCTTCTTTTAGAAGTGTGTCATTTCTTGGGTCAATTTGTACTACTTGGTACTTAGCCTTGAGAACATTGTCCACATCCTAACCATGCTAGACATTTTCCACTTTCCCTGTTTCATTTCATTCCATCCATATAAAAAAACTAGCCTAATCATGCATGATTTCTCAAAGGTCAAAAGAAGAAAGATCGAATAACAAAGCCAAAAGGGTAGAGGTGAAGAGCTATAAAATCGAAATCCAGAAATAAAATATTGAGCAATGCCACCTCGTTATGAGGCCAATTCTCTTAGTCCCTAGCTTGTCTATGAATATCTAAAGAAAAACAGACTTTTTCGAAAAAATGAACACTTAAATAAAAAGGTATAAAGGGGTAGTAAGAAATAGTTCTGAGGACTTGTAACTCAATTCTAAGATCCCTCTCGAAGGCTATTGTATAAAAATACTAGCTCATAAAAGTTATATGAATGAATAAAAAGGGACCTATGGATGTATACAACTTTGAGGGTTATCACATTAAGTCTTTCCCTTCCTTTTTCTATCATTATTCATATTTTTACCTATATTTAACCCAGGTACTTAGGAAATATTTGTTTTCCTAGGACTTGGTGCATGTATAAGGGTTAATGGTATTCCCCCTTGGTAAGACTTAGGAAAATATTAAAATCAAACCTTACTTTTTACGTTGTGTTAAGAGATGCCACCAAGTGTTATCATCTAATGGTTTGCTAAGAAGCTAGACCCATCAATTCAAGTGGGTATCGTGCATTGGGATATGTGTACAATGCGTCGAGATATATTGGGATCCATAACATTTACCTTGGGATCCATGTACTACATTGAGATACATGTTACTACATCAGGATCTGTGATAATGTATCAAGCCATGACATGGATTTCATGTCATCACACATGCCACATGGACCACTCAAATTCATTCTCCTTGCTTAGTTGGATGTTGTATTCACACTCATGAATTATTATCTCTCCTTGGACCACATGTGGGAGATATTCATGCATTTTAGGAATTATCAGAGTGGTTATAGGTTGTTATTTGGAGCATTAGCGGACATTGCATGATTTACCATTGTTTACCTAAGGATCCCCCACCCTGAGGAGGCCACACATGTTACATATCATATTGTTATCTCTTGGATGGCCCACATGTGTGAGAGTGATGTCATCTTCTTTAGGTGGTTATTCTCACATTTGGGCCATTCCTTGATTTTGGGGAGTTGGATGGAGGATCGTTGGAGACCCTTGGACCATGTCGACTCATATGTCCACCTCATTGTTGGACATTGGCATTATCTTTTAGGAGAGAACCTTTCCTAGCTCTCTCTATTCCACATGTGTGGAACTTCTTGTTGTGTTTTGAACCATTTTAGAGGGGATCTCTATCCTTTGAGGGTTTTGAGGGAATTGTTATATCACTTGTTGTATTTTTCCCATGGTTTTGACTAGGTCAATGGTTTTGAGCTCATGGTATTGAGATAGCACATTGTATTATGAATTGTAAAAAGAGGAGTCCTCTCTCATTTTGTTTGTTGAAGATTAATGATAAAACTTTCTTAAACAGTTCTTATGTGTTTATTATTTTTCTAAGTGAGTGTTTAGCTATTTTCAAGGGTTTAGATAGAAACTTTTCAGGATTGTTGGAGGACAAATTTACTACAAGGCCAAACAAGGATGAAATGATCCACTTGGAAGGGTAACTCAAGGTATGTTTTTCTTTCCTTCCCCATTTTACCATTGAAGAATTGTTCCATTGCATTAAGGTAGGACATCCTAGGGATCTAGAATTTTTCCTTGGACAACATTTGTGATCACCTTGCTATTACTTGAGAGGTTTATTCATGGACCAAGCCACCCACTTAATCTTGAAAATACAATCATCTAACCCTGGAAAGCGCTCGAGGGAAAATCCTATGGGTACCATCAACATTGTCTAATCATAAACCCTAAGCTTCACCTATATATAGTTTAGATACCCCATATCCCTCTCTAGGAACTGGTCTATCCTTGTCTTCAACCATTCAAAAAACCCAAGATTGATTTTCCTCTTTTTTTTCCTTTTTCTACTTTTTAATTCCAATCTAGGGTTTAATACACTTTATCTTGGGTCTAGATTGTTTGAGCTTAAATGGTATATCTCTCATTAAATTCATGCTAGATTTCTCTTAACAGAATATGATCTTGGTTGGAATATAGAGGGTTTTTATCTAGTTCTTTCATTGTTCATATTTTTAAAGGATCCAACCCCTTGGATTAATAATGCATATTTGATTTGAATCTAGTTTAACTATTATGGATGCCTTAAAATGCTTATGCTTGGAATGATTTTATTGATGAATCATAACTATAATTTTCATTCACTCTCTTGCTATCCTATCTTTGGTTTATTGAATACATATATGAAGGAGGGTATGTAATTTGTCATTTCTCACACCCTTTTGAGAAACATTATAAATGTTTCTTGCTCCCAATGTTCCTAGCCAAAACATCGATGCATTGAAGGGTACAAAACTCTCACAAATTTGTCTATCATTGCCTCTCCTTTACTACTATTAAAGGGTCTTTTTTTTTTTTTTCTGTCCAAACTGCAGAGATAAAAAATGTGTGATGTTTGTTCAAAATCCTATCTTGCAAACATTTTAGGCATTTCTTATCCAATTTATCTTTGGTAACCAGTCGACTTTAGAGGAGCCCCAACAACCTTGTCAAATCACTTAACTTTGTCTCCTGAATTTCTATTCGAAATCTCTTTTAAAGACTGTCATAAATGTCTTAGTATCTAGTGAATGAATGAAGGTGTAATAATTATCCTTGAGTAGAGTTTTAATACTTTCTTTCTTCATAGAATCCTTTATAATAGATTGGTTCTATAAACATGCAAACAACCTTCTAAAGGTGCCTATCATCACTCATTTTTATGACCGTATAAAGTTTTATTTCACTGTATAAATATTGATGTTCAAGTCTCTTTGATATTGACGATGCATGCTCACTAATCAAGGTCATATCTTGCTACAATTTAAAGATTAATATATATATTCGGGGTTTCATATTTTGATACAAAATGGATGCGATAAATCCGATGCCAAAACTGTCATAAATGACTAGTGGACTTAAGGTGCGAGTACTTCTTAGATCACAAATATGAGAAATGGGTTTAATGTGTAATGGTTTAAAATTGCTAACTACTCATCTATATCAATACACAACTTCTGGTACACTTTGCTTATGAACTTTGTTGCTATCTATTCATTGATTACTATGCCACTTATTCAAAATACTCTTTGGATGTTAGTTTGGATGCTCTCATTTATATTGTTGTCCTAGTAGTACACTTTATTTGATCATTGGAGGACTTGTACTCAACATTTAAACTATCCACATAATTGAGTGGACTTTATCATTAGATATAATGTTTTGAATGGTCTAAAGAAGAATGTACATTGTGCAATTTGATTGGTCAAACTTTTCATTTCATTTTTGGATATATGGATGATAAATAAATGGTAAATGATGAATGGTACATGGATATTATAGATTTATATTTCATATTTGAATGTAATATAAACATTTTCAAGTTCCAAGCACCTTTAAATTGGGCATTGTTGTTTATGTCATATTCTCTTAGAGCTCATCATCAATTTTCTTCTCTCATACTTAGTGTGATTTACTCCTAATATAAGATAAATATTCAAAATTAAAGCCAAGTTCCGAGCCTCCCCTTTACAAGTACACCGATAGGACTTAGTTTGGACCCCTTAGGTATACCATCCTTAGAGTTGCGTTGTTATATTATTTACAGTGAAATTCGAAGGTTGAGTTGGATCAACCAGGAAAAGTTGAAGTTGAAGTAATCGACAACAAGTCGAAGAGGTCAACCGACAAGAGTTCAATAGGTGGTCATGTGGAAAACAACTGAAGACTGAATGAAGTTCGATTAGTAGTCGACTAGTAATCCGACTTGGTATTCGGCTGTAACAGAATCCTGAGATTCATGGGATTTGTAGCCAATGATCTATGCGGATATGTAATCATTTTTGGGCACTTTTCTTTAGGGTTTTTCCTATTGTAAATCCTATAAATAATTCATGTTATAATGTTGTAAAATCTAATCGTAGAATCTTTATTTAATCTTTAGAGAAATCGTTTTAGAGGTTGTTGGTCATATAGATGTAAGTCGAATTGGCTACAAAGTTGTCCTTGTGTAAAGAAAGAAGGTATGATGTCGATTGTGTCTTAGGTGTGGACCAAGGTTAGGCATTTAACATTTTATTTTGAATGAATAAGACAACAAGAGAGCAAGACACTCAAGGAATGTTGTCTTTCCAGTTTGGTTTTCTAGGGAAAAAATATTTGTGTATTGTATGTTTTCTTTGTCATTTACTTTCTTGATTAAATATTTCTTCCTCTCTTCTGCTTGGTTTAGTGTGGAAGTGTCTAATTTCCTAACATGTGGTATCGGAGATTGGCTTAAAAACCTTGGATCTGATCTAAACCCTAGGTTTAGTAAGAGTCGTAAGTAAGATATATTTAAAGTTGTGCTTAAAGAATGGTGAGGATCTTGAGAATAGAGATCGAAAAATTCAATGGCAAGAATTTTGAGCTTTAGAAACTTAAAATTGAAGATCTCCTTGTAGATTCAGAATAATGGGCATCAGTTTGTCCATTACCCTTCCGATAGGTATGTTGAAAGAACAATGGGAAGAATGGGAGAAACTTGAGAGAAGGGAAAGATGTACGATTCGAATTTGTCTTGCAAATTTGGAGTTGTTGAATGTCTCATGTGAATATTCGACCAAGAAACTGTGGGACAAGTTGGGGATCTTGTACCAATCAAAATCCCTGGTAAACAAGATATTCCTTAGAAAGAAACTATATCTTCTTTGGATGAGTGAGGACAATTCGGTGGCTAAGCATTTAAATGCATTTAATACCATAATAAGCCAGTTATCTTCTATGTATATTAAAATCACCGATGAGGAGAGATGTATTATCCTATTATGTTTTTTTCCAGACTCTTGGGATAGCTTAGTCATGGCTATAGGGAGTAATTCAACCACATTAGCGCTAGAATATGTTGTTACATCTATATTGTTAGAAGAAATGAAAAGGAAGAACATGGAAGGATCGACCAAAGATGCATTAGTGGTGAGGGGTCGATCGATTGAAAGAGATAAAGTAAAATTATCTAGTAGAAAGTTTAAGTCGAAGGGTAGATATAAATCCCATGTTCAGTCGACGAGAAGATGTTGGAAATGCGGTAAAGGTGGGAATTACAAAAGGGACTACAAGTCGAAGGTAATGGAAATCGGTACAAGATCTAATGAGAATAAGTCGATTGAGATAAATATTGATCCAGGTGGATATCGATGGCCACCCACCTATTCCAACTGGCTCAAAACATTTTTTTGGAAATTTACTATTTTTAGCAGTTCTTCGGGTCCTAAACTTTCAGGGCCATTTGAGGGCCTAAACGACGTTTTTTTTGTGATCGAGCACCTCAATGACCTTTGAAGGAATGATTGAGACCCCAAAATGAAGCTCCTCATCGATACCTTTCCAACAAGTTATCGTTCTCCCAAAACAAAGATCATATGCCAAAGTTACACCCACGGGAAAACTGCTAAAAATAGTAACTTTCCAAAAAAATGTTTAGGTCCTAAACTTTTGTGGACCTTGTTTTGGCTGTAAATTTGGCACAAAACATAGTACATGTCCCCGAAAAGGTATGAGTATAGAAACTTGGTTCTCAATCTCATATCTCTTGAGGAAAATTGCTCTCGCACACCCAAGAAACCCTCCATGGTAGAAGAAAAGAAAAACGACAGAGAAAATGATTATATTAATCTGTTGCTTAAGCAAGCTCTCATGCGACAAAGGGATGAAATGATGGAGATTTTTTCCCACATCCTTCAACGCCTACCGATAACAACAAGAATGAATTCATAAAGAGACCACTTTGGAGGCACCTCTCCTTTCAAGGTACAAGTTAATTTTGATATTCCCGTATTTGAAGGTCAGATAGATGCGAATGCCCTAGAAAAGTGGTTAAATCTGCTAGAAGGTTATTTTTATGTTCACAATTTTTTTGATAGGGAAAATATCACCTTCACATTCCTTAAGACTCCCCCCCATGTAAAACATTGGTGGGAAACTTACTGGGAGCAAAGTTCCACAGAGGAGTCTGGAATATATGGGGCCGAGCCCACTTGGGATTTTTTTGTGGATGCGGTCAAGGAACAATATTACTGTGTTGGTAGTTATGATGACCAATACATGAGATGGACCACACTGCGGCAAGAGAGGGGATAAACAGTGCTAGAGTTCACACATAATTTCCATACCTTGCGTACCAAGTTGGGTATCAAATACTCCGAGTAAAATATGGCTCTTAAATACCGTGGGTCTCTACATAGGCACATTCAAATGAAAATGAATATTCTGGATATATCATCACTGGAAGATGCATATTGATATGTTGTCAAAATCGAGTAGAAATTTAGGCACCGGAACAAATGGGAGTTTGGGTATGAAAATACGCAACAACTAAAGTATGGTAAATAAGACCCTAACAACTAGCCTCCAGAAAACTAGTCCAAGCCACCGGATATTAAGGGTAACAGAAAGACGAAGAAGGACACTAGAAATTGGTGTGATTTCAAAAAAATCCCCTGGCACAACACTGATGAATGACACAGACCCCACTCCTACTATCGTGGCCACAACAATTCAACTAGAAGAACCAGAAGATACTGAAGAGGGGGACCACCTTTGTCATTCACATATGTGGGTGACAAGGATCCTCTGTGTTTATTGTTGATAGTGGAGGCAAGAAGAACCTCATCTCAGCAGAGGTCGTCAATTAGTTGGGAATGCCGACAAATCCACACTCGCAGACATACAACATCCGTTTCAGCCATTAGTGTCACTTTTCATAGGACATCAATCCCTTCAAGGATGAGGTATTATGTGATGTTTCCCCGCTGGATGTGTGTGATGTTCTTTTGGGCCAACCATAAATGTGGAAGCACGATGTTATTTATGAGTCTCAAGCCTATAGTGTCATTGTTACTCTGGGGGCCATCTCTACAGAATACCGGAGGTAGTTCCGACTACTCTCCGACCTAAATAATTTCACAAGATAGTATCTCATACTACAAAATTCATCTTCTTCACAATTTGTTCAAAAGGTGAACAAAAGGACACCGCAACCACTACAGCCTCGGTCCAAGCACCTTCTATCCAAAAGAAGCAAGTCTACAAGATTGAAGGAAAGTGAAATGATTCATTCTTCACACATTCATCTTATGTAGCCAGACTGGTTAAAAATGTCCAACCATTCCAACATCAGGTTCTCGACAACCTTCCACAAGCCAAGCAACACAACTTCTCCAACAAGGAAAGCAACTCACCAAGGTTCAGATTCAACAAATGCTTCCCCCTCTCCCCGGGGAGCTCAATGCAATGGAAACTATTGCTTCCTAAGGAGGGAGGATTGATCCTTTCCAATGAGCTATCATGCGCCCCAAATGAATATAGTATGCCAAAGTTACGTCCTCGCGAAGTTGATACACCAAACTACCCAAAACGGGGTCCAAAAAACTTTTGGATTTTAATCTTTCGGGATTAGGGTTTGGATTTTATTTATGTTAAAAATGTCTTTGGAGCCTCATTGTAATGATTATCGTCTTACAAATTATTTTATCCATGACATCTCTTCTAAGAGATAAGCTGCCACCATTCTAGCGAGTCTTTCACTCTGTATTTCTACAGTTTTTGTACATTTTGTTCAATAATAGAAATTGTGTATGACTATATCTTTTTGTTTCTGGTTATATTTCTAATATATATCTATTACATTATTGGATATCTAATACATCTCTGTACATTTCTTTATTATTTCTCTGCTCTCATTTCATTCAGAAAATCATCTGGATCAAATATGACTCTAGATAAGGGAGGTGATGTGTACTTTGTGTCGACCAACACACAGTCATATCAAGATGTTTGGTTGGTCGACTTAGGAGAATCCTATCATATGACACCACATAGAGAATGGTTCTGCAAATATTAATGATATAAATGAGGATATGTGTTCTTGGGGGACGATTGGAAAACCAAAATTGTCAGACGAGGAAGAATTTGATTGATACTACATGATGGGAGGAGTATAACCCTTCCAGGTGTGCTACATATTCTAGCTTTGGAAAGAAACCTGATATCCATCAGTAATATGATTGATGTAGAAGTTCACTCTCTATTTCATAAGGATACATGCAATATGGTCAAAGGTGTGATGGTCTTAATGAAAGGAGTTTGGACTGGAACCCTATATAAGTTGCTAGGGAATGTCGACTTCCCATGATGGGTGACCACCTAGGAAGTCCTGGTTACCGGGTGCAAGCCCCATAAGTGATCATTGATGCTATGCAATTTATTTTGTTGGTTTCAATCCCATTTCTTCACCCCTGTGAGCATCACTGGATGCACTGAGTTCTAAGTGGACTATTCAAATCATGAGAATTATTGGTCAATTGCGACTAATACTCATGGATGTGGGTCATAGATTAATGAATTACACTACACAGTTAATCCCCAAAATAATATCTAATATGTTGCAATGCGGAAGCCCCTCTATGCTTAAATAATAAGAGTGAAAGGAGCTCTAATTGGGTAGTTCATAAGGCACAATACTTGCTAAGGTTTTGCAAATGGGGTAGCAAGCTAAGTGGGCTTGATTGCGGGGGAAAATCCACAGTTAAGCGTGCTTGAGCCGGAGGCGTCTTGGAATGGGTGACCACCTGGGAAGTCCTGGTTACTAGGTGCAAGCCTCGTAAGTGATGATTGATGCCATGTGATTCATTTCGTTGGTTTCAATCCCATTTCTTCACTCTTGTGAGCATCACCCGATGCAATGAGTGCTAAGTGGACTATTCAAATCATGAGAATTATTGGTCAGTTGCGACTAATACTCATGGATATGGGTCATACATTAATGACTTATACTACGCAGTTAATCCCAAAATTAATATCTAATATGTTGCACTACAGAAGCCTCTCTATGCTTAAATAATAAGAGTGAAGGGAGCTCTAACTGGGTAGTTCATAAGGCACAATACTTGCTAAGGTTTTGAAAATGGGGTAGCAAGCTAAGTGGGCTTGATTGTGGGGAAAAATCCACAGTTAAGTGTGCTTGAGCCAGAGGCTTCTTGGGATGGATGACCACCTAGGAAGTCCTGGTTACCAAGTGCAAGCCCCAGAAGTGATGATTGATGCTATGCGATTCATTTCGTTGGTTTCAATCTCATTTCTTCACCCCTATGAGCATCACTCGATGCAATGAGTGTTAAGTGGACTATTCAAATCATGAGAATTATTGGTTAGTTGTGTTTAATACTCATGGATATGGGTTATAGATTAATGACTTACATTACACAATTAATATCGAAAATAATATCTAATATGTTGCACTGCAAAAGCCCCTATATGCTTAAATAATAAGAGTGAAGGGAGCTCTAATTAGGTAGTTCATAAGGCACAATAATTTCTAAGGTTTTTCAAATGGGGTAGCAAGCTAAGTGGGATTGATTGTGGGGAAAAATCCACAGTTAAGCACACTTGAGCGAGATGCGTCTTGGGATGGGTGACCACCTGGGAAGTCCTGGTTACTGGGTACAAGTCCCATAAGTTATGATTGATGTTATGTGATTCATTTCATTGGTTTCAATCTCATTTCTTCACCATTGTGAGCATCACCTCATGCAATGAGTGCTAAGTGGACTATTCAAATCATGAGAATTATTGGCCAGTTGCGAATAATACTCATGTATATGAGTCATAGATTAATGACTTACACTATGCAGTTAATCCCCAAAACAACATCATTGTTCTTGAAGCCGACTCAAATTTAAATCGACTTGACTCAACTCGGGATGAGTCGATTCAAATCGACTCGAAAATTCATCATCAAGATGAACCAACCATGTTATGGAACGAAATAATGGAACACATTGGAGAAATAGGACTTCTATCTATGCATAAAAAAGTTATGGTTGAAGATTTTATTGAATGTAATTTAGAAGTTGATTTTCGTGAACATTATATATTTGGAAAAAAAATCGAGAGAGATTCCCATCTGGAGCGACAAGGGAAAATAGGATTCTAGAATTGATTCGTAGTGATGTGTTTGGCCATGTTTCAGTGCCTCCACTTGGTGGATCCCTGTATTATGTCTCCTTCATATATGGATTTTCCAAGAAGACATGGATATATTTCATGAGGAAAAAATCAAAGGTTTTCGAGAAATTCAAAGAGTTTAAGTCCCTTGTTGAAAACTAGACATATAAGAAGATTAAGGTGTTGAGAACTGACAACGGTGGTGAATTCCATGGAAAATAATTTGATCATTTCTACAAGAAGTGTGGCATAGCATGCCAAAATACCACACCATATACCCCACAAAAAAATGGATTTGTTGAAAGAATGAATAGAACATTGATGGACAAGGTAAGGAGCATGCTCAGTGGTGTTGGGATCACACAACAATTCTGGGCAGAGACAGTCGACACTGCAAAATATTTGGTGAATATTTATCCTCCGTCAACACCAATGGACATGAGTCCACATGAGGTATGGTCTGGTAAGAAACCTTTGGTTTCAAATCTCAAAGTATTTGGTTGTGATGCACTTGTGTATGTTCCCTAGGAAAAGAGGAGCAAGCTGGACAAGAAGGTAGTCAAGTGTATTTTCATTGGATTCAAAGAAGGACTGAAAGGATATAAGCTCTGGGATCCTTCATCAAGGAAACAAATGTACAATCAATATGTGGTCTTCCGATAATTCGGAAGGAAGTCCCAGTTTGAAGTGATGGTTTAAACAAATAATGATCCAAAGAAGGTGTGATTTGAACTAAGGAATGAAGAAGATGATTCAGATGAGTCAACTGGATTAGATGAATAGGTGGAACAACTGAACTCGATTGTAAGAAGGTATGGATGAGTAATAAAACCGATCAAAATATACACTCTGCCTAAATTTCGTTCCGCATTTGTGTTAACTTCCACTGACGAGGAGCCCAAGTCAATCAGGGAGGCGGTCGACTCAACAAAGGGTAAACTCTAGAAGGATTCCATGGTTGAAAAAATGGAATCCTTGCACAAGACTGAGACGTGGGATTTAGTTTAATTTCCTAGTGGAAGAAATCCTATCTATAGAAAATGGGTGTTCAAGAAGAATATGAACGCAATAGGTCAAGTCGAGAAATTCAAAGCTCGACTGGTAGAGAAATGATGTTCCCAAGTCGAAGGAGATGAGTTCGGTGATATTTTTTCCTCTGTCGCAAAATTAAATTCCATTATAGTACTAGTGTCTCTGACTACAACATTTGATTTGAAAATAGAATAGATGGATATGAAGACAACCTTCCTACATGGGGACCTGGAAGAATAAATCTACATGAAACAACTTGAAGGATTTGTAGTAAGGGGAAAGAAAGATTTGGTGTGTGGGTTGAAAAGATCCATTTATGGTATAAAGCAATCACCAAGGATGTGGTACCAAAATTTGGACACATACATCCTTAGTTTGAGATTTATGAGAAGAAAATATTATCACTATATATATTCCAAAGAAGAAGGTGGGTGTTTCATATATGTATCATTGTATTTCGAAAACATGTTGTTTATTGGAAACAACATGAATGCAATAAAGGAGGTGAAGAAGTATCTATCCTCCAAGTTCGACACTAAGGATCTAGGTGTAAAAAAATTCATTCTGGGAATCAAGATAAAAAAAGATCGAGTAGCTAGGAAGCTCTAGTTGAACCAAAAGAAGTATATTGAAACAATTTTGAAACATTTCAACATGCAGGATTGCAAACTTGTGAAGGTGTCAATTCCTATGGGAGCAAGGCTAACTACTGAACAGTATCTGAAGACACATGAAGAAATAGAGGACATAGAAGGTGTTCCCTCTGCAAGTGTTGTTGGTAGTCTAATGTATGTGATCATATACACTCGACCAAACTTTTCTCATGCGGTGGGAGTGTTGAAAAGATACATTTCAACACCTGGAAAGGAGCACTAGACAACTATCAAAATAGTATTCAGGTATTTGTGTGGTACAAAAGACTATGATATATGCTATCAAGAAAAACTTAGAGGTGACAGTGAAGTAGATGTACGTGGATTTGTCGACGCCGACTGGGTTGGATATTTGGATCGACGAAGGTTGACCAATGGATATGTGTTCAAGATGTTCGGTGGAGAAATCAAATGGATGAGTAAGTGACAGACGGTGATAGACTTGTCAACAACATAATATGAATACATGGTAGCCACTCATGGAAGAAAAGAAGAAATATGGCTTCAAAGGTTGTGTTCAAGAATCAGGCTTAAGCAGAGAGCTATGAATATAATTTGCGAAATTCAAAGCACGGTATTTCTGGCAAAGAACCCAGCTTATCATTCCAAGACTAAGCATATTGATGTACAATACCATTTCGTGAGAGACATGGTGGAAAACAACAAGGTGTTGTTGGAGAAAGTAGACACGTTGGAAAACATAACAGACTCTTTGACCAAGTCTGTGAGTGTTGTGAATTTCTCTTGGTGCAGAGAGGCAATGGGAATTACTGCCTTGGGTGTGTGAACATAATTTCAGGAATCTCTCAATTTCAATAAAGAAGACAACAATTGGGATATTTTTGGGTTGTTATATTATTTGTAGTGAAAGTGGAAGGTCAAGGTGGATCGACCATGCAAATTCAAAGTCAAAATAATCAACAGGAAGTCAAAGAGGTCGACAGGCGGTCGTGTGGAAACTGACTGAAGACCGAATGAAGGTCGACTGGTAGTTGACTGGTAATCCGACTTGGTAGTCGACTATAACAGAATCTCAAGATTCGCAAGGCACAGACTTCGATAACATGACAAGTATTGGGGTGGGTATGAACAAAAAGTACAAGGCACAGGTTTCAATATCTAGGTTGGTATTGACTCAAAAACCATAGAAAAACTATATTTTCCAATTGTAACAAATGGAAGTAGGGTTAAGGATAATTTCTCATGTTAATGTTTTGTTTGAAGACCCCAAGGAAAACCACTACCATATATAACAAAGTAAGAGGCTTATAGTCTAATGAAAAATGGTTAATCATAATATCAACAACATAAACCATGTGTAGTAAGGAGGTCACAACATCTAAGACATCAACCAAAATACCATGCCAAATGCAAAGTTGAAGCATGTAAATTGAATGCATGAGGTATAATCAATGAATGAGAGTGAGGGTGGCCATGAAGGGATGTTAAAAATGAGCTGGTTATTCACAAAGGTTGATCCAAGGGGCTAGAAAATAATTTATTTATGCAACCCATAGAAAACATCCCATGGAATATAACCATAACAATTCAAAAAATATTAAAAAACATTGTTTTAACGAAATTCAGATTGAGTATGAATGAAGATGAGTGGATGAGCTAAGGTTGGTTAGATTCCATGATATATCACTACTCAAAAATTAAATAGAGGGTTTGAACATCAAACTATAAAATGTTACAAGTCTTTAATATTCAAACTATAAAATGTTTGACAATATTTTTGAAAAAATATTCAAATTTATAAAGATCTTATATAGTTTCTATAAATTTTGGTGATTTTTAAGATAAAATAATTTTATCCTATAGAATTTGGGTGAATCATTTTTAGAAAAAATGGAAATTGGTGAATCTTTTTTGGGGAAAAAACATGGAAAAATAGCTCATGAGCGAAATCTAACCCCTAAAATTTTCCTTTCTCCAAACTCAAATCCAACAACCTAGAACCTCTTCCTAAAAACAAATGGGAAGAAAGATTGGGATTACATTCTAAAAAGACAAGAGGGATTAAATGTAGCTTAGAGTTCATTACCAAGTACAAGTAAGGTGTAATTATAAAGCAATTTCTAGTGCCAAGATCGAGGCACCCAATGAAACTAAGACGACAAATTTAAAGCTTGCATGGAGGTAGGGACATGTCTTTAAATTACGTAACCAAACTAGAACCACTCGATACTGATCCACCGACTATATCAAATAACCCTTAATAACCAAATTCATGTTATGTTAAATGCCAAGATGGGTTACATAGTACAAGAAGCCAAGTGGTCATTATATGATGTGATCATTAATCATTCCAATATTTAATGGCATGCACCCTCACGCTAATTCAAAAAAATGATTCCAATATTTAATGGCATGCACCCTCACACTAATTCAAAAAAATTATTCCAATATTCACTTGAATGTTAGCGAGGTGAACAACTTTATAATGTAACATCACATGAAAAAAGGAACAACCTCCCATCAACCTTATAATGAAGCATATACACCACCATAACCAAGTAACATATGCTCAAAATGAATTAATTCATTGACATATTCATTTGAAACCATAACCAAGTAACATATGCCTCTTTACTAAGGTTATGTCTATATTTATAGATCATATCAAGTTATTTTTAGTTATTGAAGCTTGTAGTAATATTGGCATCCATCATTACATCATTATTTGTAGAAGTACACACAAAACAATATGTTTGTTAAATATTTCTCTCATTATAAACCCTTCCTAAAATGCTTGAGTCTCAAAGCATAGTAAAAATTGATGAAGTATCAAAGAAGTATAATGTCATAATGCATTTTGGAATATCTACCTATTTTCATTAAAATATGTGAATAATCTCTGGTATGAAAAGGAGGGATAAAGGGAGGGCATTTTATAGAAGGCATTTTCTTTAATGGATTAGAGCATTTTTTTTTCACACTAGACCTGTTGATATTTTGATGTAACTATGGAAGATATTCTTTTGCATTTGTATTGGTCAAACCTCGAGAAGGTTATTCTAATCTTATTGTATAAATCGTCTCAAAAGAAATTATTATTTTATTGTTATCCTTCTTGTAAAAGTCATAACAACCCCTCTTAGGGTTCTGTCTTTTTGAGAGTCAATTATGTGTATAAACAGAGGTTGAGTTCCTGTCATTTGTACACACACAAAACTTTCCTTCTCTTGTGTATATGGAGCATAGCAAGGAAGGTCTAGTGCAAGAGGTCTTGGTCTATTTGTGGAGAGATATGACGTGACATTGTACTGGTTGAAGGAAATCTATACTGAAGAATTGGTTGTTGGGTTTTCTCCCCCGCGAGGGTTTCCCAGGATATATCTTATGTTCTGTGATTGTTTATCTTCTAGTGATCCTATTACATGAAATTGTCAATGAATGTTAAAGAAGATAAATGCAACTTCCAAAATTCTAACATGGTATAAGAGCAATCCTGAATAGAAGACAATTCACAGATGTGGAAGACAAAAGGATCTATTTTTCTTGATAGGAGTGGTTTCCAGAAAAAACAATACCACCAACAAGTGTGCCCTAGTGGAGTGCATCTTTTTCGTGGATCGGATCTTCAAAATCCAAAATTTGTGATTTACGGGCAAGATGACTACTGGAACCAAGATTGATGAGAAGTTGGAGGGATATGAAAACTTCAAAGCATGGAGGTACAGGGTATCCCTCCTCCTAGAATAACATGATCTAGAGAAGTTCATTAAAGAAGAGGTTTCAGAACCAAAGGGAGATGAGGCTAAATCAAAGCACAAGAATGATATGGTCAAAGAAAAGAGGATTATTGCAGAATCCATTAAGGACCATCTTATTCATCACATATCTTCATTACCCACTCCAAAATAAATTATGGATGCCTTAACCTAACTATTTGAAGAAAAAATATCAACCAAAGAATGACCTTGAGAACTCAGTTAAAGAATGTGAGGCTGCATAATTCAGAAACCATCCACTCTTACTTCTCAAGAGTGAACCAGCTCAATGAGCAGATAGAATCCATTTGTGATACAATGAATGGATAAGAAATGGTGATGACCACCTTGAATGGCCTCCCAAGGTCATGGGATACATTTATTCAAGGGATATGCTCAAGAAGGAAGCTACCCAATTTTAGTAGGCTATGGGAAGATTGAAACCAAGAAGAATTAAGGAAGAAAACAAGAGAAGAGAAAATGATAGATGATGATCAAGCCCTATCCACCCACACCAAGAAAGGAAAGATAAATAAAGAACCCTCCTCACCCAAGAAGTTTCAGAAGAGCCAAAGAAATAACCCAAATATCAGATGTTTCTATTGTCAGAAAATGGGACACATTGCTAGAAATTGTTCCCTCATTCAGAGACCAAGGGAAAATAAAGGAGGTAAAAGGAATCATGTTCATACAAATGAAAATGATGAGCCATCCAAGAATTTTGCAAAGTAATATGAAGCAAGTGATTATGAGTATGTTCTTATATCATCCCTTACAAGAACCGTGACTCATGGAAGTGACATTTGACTGATGGACAGTGGTGCTTCCAAGCACATGACAGGTTATAAAGACTCCTTGTCTAACCTTACTCATAAGGATTCACCGCACAAGGTGAAATTGGGAGATGACTATAAATATCCAATCAAAGGAGTAGGAGAAGCCTCCTACAAGTTAAACTCGGGAAAGCCAATGAAGATGAAGGAAGTTCTCTATGTTCTAGGATTGAAGAAGAACCTTCGCTCGATTTCAGCATTGGATGAGAAGTGTTACAAAGTTTCATTTGTTGATGGTCAAGTTCTTATGTGGCCTAGAGGGAAGAATTTTGATGATGTTGTGGTGATTGGAGTTCAAGAGGGAGGAGTCTACAAATTGCAAATTCAACATTAATTCATGAAACTACGAATCACAGTGAATTATGGCATAGGATATTTTCTCACCTACATTACAAGGCCCTACCGAGTGTGAGCAATATGGTGATGGGACTACCAAAGATCTAGGAAAAAACAGACAACGTGTGAAAATGTTGCGCACAATACAATAATGTGAAGCACTCCTTTCCCAGGAGTAATAACAGAGCCAAAAGAGTATTGGACATCATGCACTTGGATGTGTGTGGACCGATGTTAGCAAATTCACTAAGTGGGTATGTATATTATGTGTCTTTTATTGATGATTACTCACATAAAACTTGGATCTATTTGTTGAAGGAAAATAAAGAAATTTGAAAAATTCAAAGAATTTAAGGGAGTGGTAGAAAACTTGACAGAGCGGAAGATAAAGACCTTGTGATAAGATAATGGAGGAGAATTCATGTCAGAGGAATTCAAAGAATATTTAAATGAAGTTGGGATTAAGAGGGATCTTTCTACTTCCTACAATCCTCAACAGAGTGGAGTAGCAGAAAGGAAGAATCGGATGATCATGGAAGTAGTGAGGGATATGATCCATGATCAATATATACCTATGCATCTATGGGAAGAAGCAACAAATAATGAATTTTACATGCAGAATAAAAGTCCCCAAAAAGTACTTGAAAACAAGACACTAGAGGAGATGTTTTCAGGAGAGAAGCCAGAAGTAATCTGTTAGGCTCCAACCTACTGATGTAAATTAGAGTGCAAATGATTGTCAATCCGGTGTTTGTAAGACTTAGAGGTACATCCAAAATATATCGATTTAGAGATAACTTTTATTCTTTCAATGGAAATAAACCAAAACCTATTCTAAGAGATGAATATGGAGGAGATGCTAAGCTTCTGTTCAGAATTCTTTTTCATAGATCTCATGACAGTAATCAACAAATGTTTCCTAAAGAGCATTTGATCAACAATAAACATTCAAAGAGACATTCAAAAACTAGCTCAGAAGCTTGTCAATGCTAGAAAGACAAAACTCTTATTCAAGAGATGCATTCATTGTTTTCTTTCATTCATTAGCAATCTTCACCAATTCTTGTTAAATCAAAAGTACTGAAAGTGTAAATAACTCAATAAGCATTCATGATCATCCTAATGCTTGAAAGAAAACTACACATTGAATTCTTATTCAAGAAATAATTCACAACATGAGTAAGGATTTGAAACATTAAGCATATTACTAACTATGGAATTCATCTAACTATAGCAAAGATATGAATAAAACTCATCTATAGAAAGATCTGATCTAAAACATGTATCAAAGATTACTTGAAAATAACATAAAGGAAGAGTGTACTAGTTTGGCAAAGGGGGCCCTCCAATGCTTCACTTGTACACTTGAGTTGTCTCAGCTAAGAAGGAACTTCCAGCAGTATTCACATCACCATATCATAGACATCATCAAGAACAACACACAGAACTGATCTCAAGATTGCAAATTCAACGTTTTCTTCATTCATATAAGGGATTGTCATACTAGTTTATGTTTTAGAGTATTTATACAAGAGTTTTGAAACTAATAATGCTAATAAATCTCCTAAAGATCATGATCATATCCATAAAATATGCTAGGAAGGTCGAATACCCCCTTCAGATCCATAAAATATGAGCAAATCCCAAGAAAATCTAAAATTGTCCATGATTTTATGCTAAAACAGGGTATTTTCTACTGAAGTGGCCATGTTTGACCAGCGTTGACCAGACACTTGGAAAGCTCAGATCTCGAAGATGATAGGTAATCATCCATCCTTGTACATCAAGGATCATGACCCAAGTCTCAGATTTCGCCCAGATGTCCTGCAAGTACACGAACCTAGGAGCAATTACGAGGTTTAGTCAAATCCTGTAATTTCTGATAAATTTTTAATTTTAATGCCAAAAATTCGAAAATTCAATTCTTAAGCTAAAGAATGATAAATGTACCTTGCATAAGCTATTTTATGGAAAATATGGAATAATATGAAGGCAAAATGGATGGTTTTGGAGGCAAAAGTATAGTTTATAGAGTGAAAGGAAGCATAAAAATGTACTCAACATCATCCATCTAAGAATATTTGGTTGCCTCGTATTCATGCATGTCCCCAAGGAAAAGAGGAAAAAATTTGATCCATCCAAAAAGAATGACATATTTGTTGGTTACAATGATACAAAAAAAGACATACAAGATATATATTCCTAGTCACCGGAAAGTTGAGATTAGTCGAGATGTCACCTTTGATGAGAGTACAAATTTGATCAAATCAAAACATGAACGTGAAAAAGAGGTTCATGAGGAGGAGAATGAAGTTACTAGAGTTCCAGAGGCAGAAGCAGTTGAACCATAGGAAGTCATTCATGAGGATAATGATATGGCAGAACCTCATAGGGAAATAGAGATGCATTCTCGCAATAGAAGACCAACTTGGGCACAGGAGCTCATCATAGATGAAGAAAGATATGGTGCCCCGTAAAATTATCTCGAAACCATATTCCAACTATGTGGTATGTTTTTGTGATATCATGGATGTAGAAATGTCCAGATATGAAAAGGCTACATAAAAGAGGGTATGGAAGGATTCCATGGGGGGGAATATCAGTCCATAGTAAAGAATGATGTCTGGGATGCGGTCCCCAAACTGAAGGAGAAATCAACAGTAAGTTCAGAATGGATCTACAAGACGAAACATGAAGCTGATGGAAGTATTGAAAAGTATAAGGCTAGATTCGTGTCTCGGGCATTCTCTCAGAAGGAGGGAATTGACTGTGAGGAGACATTTTCTCTCATGGCAAGATATACCTCGATCAAGTCTATAATTTCGTTGGTCGCAATAATGAAATGGAAGGTGAATCATATGTATTTGAAGAAAACCTTATTGAATGGTGAAATAAAAGAGGAAGTATATGTGGAGCAACCACAAGGGTTTGAGGTACATGACAGGGAGACACATGTGTGTATATTGAAGAAGGATTTATATGGATTAAAGCAGGCACCCAGAGCATGGTATGGCAGGATCAACAATTTTCTGACGAGCTTAGTATTTACAAAGAGCAGTGCAGATCCTAACCTTTAATTTAAGGTTGTGGATGATGGTCCAGTAATACTAATTTTGTATGTGGATGACCTATTTCTAACAGGTGCAGAAAATCTCATCTCAGAGTGTAAGAGAAAATTGGTTGTTGAGTTTGATATGGAAGATCCCGGGATGATGCATTACTTTTTGGGTCTCGAGGTATGGCAGAGACAGGACGAGATCTTTCTGAATCAAGGGAAGTATGCAGTGGAAATCCTGAAGAGGTTTGGGATGTTGGATTGCAAGGAAATGGTACACCTATGGTATCAAATATGAAGTTGTTACAGGATATGACTTCAGATACTGTGGATGTTAATTTATACAAGTAGATGGTGGGTTCATTGATATACTTAATGATCATGAGACTGAATATATGTTTTTCTTTGAACACCCCGAGTCAGTGTATGGAGCAGCCCAGGCAGGTTCATTTGGTTGCATCAAAACATGTGATGAGGTACCTTAAGGGTACATTGGATTATGGTCTTAGGTATGTGATAGACCATGAGTTCGGATTATATGGATATTCATATTCAGATTGGGTCGGTAATATTCTTGATCAGACGAGTACTTCAACATATTTCTTTAGTCTAGGCTCCAGTATGGTTCATGCAGAAGAAGGAAATAGTCATGTGTAGCACTCAGTATGACTGAGGATGAATATGTGGAAATATGTGCAACATCTAGAGAAGCAATGCGGCTTCGAAAGATGTTGTCTAGGTCATTTGGTCTCAAACTAGAGGCGACCTGCATTTTGTGTGACAACCAAAGTTGCATGAAGTTGTCAGAGAATTCGGTGTTCCATGACATGTCGAAGCATATCGAGATCAAATATCACTATATTAGGGATATGGTGCAAAGGGGAGCATTGAGGCTGTAGTATGTGACTACCAAGGAACACATTGCAGACGTGTTAACCAAGCCATTGCAGAGGACAAATTTTGGGCACTTCAGGGACAAGCTTGGCATGGTCTCTCTTTAGAGAGAGTGACGAGGTACATATGCATTGCGGGGTAGTGGATGTCCTGGGGACACGTTGTAGCTATTTGAGAGCTACCCACAGGCCATGGATGCATTGTATGTGAATTCATAGGGGTGCACATGATGAGGTACAAATGCATTGTGGGGTAGTCGATGTGATGGTGACATATTAAATTTATTTGAGAGCTACCCATAAACCTTGGATGCATTGGTTGTGAAGTCATGTTGTACTCTGGATATCTAATGATGTATAGATTCATATGTTCAACAGTCAATGGTCATGAGCTCGTGTGGAAACACATAATACCTTCTCAGTTAAGATGGAGTGTTTATATTTTGATGTAACTACGAAATATATTCTTTTGTATTTGTATTGGTCAAACCTCAATAAGGTTATTGTAATCTTATTGTATAAATCAGATCAAAAGAAATTATTATTTAATTGTTATCCTTGTTGTAAAAGTCAAAACAACCCCTCTTAGGGTTGCGTCTTTTTGGGAGTCAATTATGTGTATAAATAGATGTTGAGTTATTCTACACACACACACAACTCACCTTCTCTTGTGTATTTGGAGCATAACAAAGAAGGTATAGTGCAAGAGGTCTTGGTTTCTTGGTCTTTGGTATCTTGTTCTTGGTCTATTTCTAGAGAGCTATACTGTGACATTGTACTGGTTCAAGGAAATCTATACTGGAGAATCGATTACTGGGTTTTCTCCGCCACGAGGGTTTCCCAAGATATATCTTGTGTTCTTTGCTTGTTTATATTTCAATGATCTTATTACATGCAATTTTTAATGAATGTTAAAGAAGATAATTGTAACTTCTAAAATTCTAACAAGACCAACATGTGAAGGCCATCAATATAGGATAAATATGACGACCACAATTTCATTGTTGAGGATTGGACTTTCCATCGAATATTTTATGTAGGTTTTGAACAATTTCTCGGAAGGATACTTAGTTGAATTTGAGTCAAATGATTATGCACAATGTATGTCTACAAAATGCCAATACAGTTTTCATTGTGGAGGAAAACATGCATGCATTAAATTAAATGTAAGTATTTTTTAATTAGAGATTTTAGTTGATGAACTCGAAATATTCCTGAGAGGTAGCACATAGTTGAATATGATGATAATGCACAATGTATGTCTGTAAAATGATAATATAGTTCTAATGGTTGTGGAACACATGCGTGCATTAAATGCAAGTATTTTTTAATTAGAGATTCTAGTTTCATTTGTGGGCTTATTTGTTATCTCTTTATGGCCTAGATAGTGAACCCTAAGTGAATGGATAAATGACTGTTAGGTGGTGATGACTTAATCCAACTCTTTTTGAAGGAAGTGGCTACCTTCATTAACTACATTGGTGTTAGAAAAATAGGACCATGGAGCAATAAAATAAAACAAATGTGGAATTAAAATATAGAAGATACACAATACAATAGAGACACAGATATGCGTGGTTCACCCAGTGTGGGATACATCCACCAGAGAAATTGCTAGGTCCTTCCTTTATTATTATCCAACAAATGAAGGGATACAACCTACAACAAACCCATTGTAACTTCCTCTTCTTTCTCTCACAATCTCCTATCTCAGAATACAATATTTTCCATAATGCATAGCCACAATACATTTCCCTCATAACAGAGGGTTTCCTTCTAGGGAAAAAAACCCTAACATAATTTCTACTGTTAGATCTGCGACCTTATAATGAACAATCTATATTTACAATGAAATTACAATATACATCTACAAGGCAATTTTTTCTTCGGGGGCTTCACCCTCGAACCCCCATTGTGGACCCACTTGCCCCCAGACCCCCCAGTTAGGGGGATAGCCCCCTCGAACCCCATAGAGGGGGTAACCCCCCTCTGTACTCCCCCACGTGGAAGAGTGTACATACTTCTGGGGTGTAAATACTTCATGGGGTATAAACATGGCTGAAAACAAATGACCTATGAATCAGGAAGATAATCAGGCTCCACAACCAACAATCTCCCACCTGGAGACTAATCTCAACAACTCCACCGTTGTTGTATATGCTGGACTCTGAACCTTCTTGGACCTGACAAATATCTCATATTCATCTTCATTCTTAAATACCAAATGAAACTGAGAAGGAACTCAACTTCTCCCTGGTTACTCCCTTTGTTAACATATCTGCAGGATTCTGGCTAGTGTGTATCTTTTCCAACTTCAAATGCCATATTCCAATGTGGATAGTATGAAGTGGTACCTCAACTATATATGCTTAGTATTCGAATGGAAGGCTGAGTTATTTGCAAGATGAATGGAACTCTCACTGTCACAATACAACCTGCTATTATCCTGCTTCTTTCCGACTTCCTCCATAAACCTCTGTAACCAAATCATCTCTTTACTAGCCTCTGTAGCAGCAAGATACTCTGTCTCTATTGTTGAAAGTGAAACAACCTTTTGCAGTTTCGAAATCCAACTTACTATTGTTCCACCTATAGTAAAAACATACCCTGTGGTGCTCCTCCTGCTGTCTTTATCACCTGCCATATCTGAATCAACATATCCCTGTAGAAAATTGTCTGAACCTCCAAAACATAATGCATGAGTAGAAGTACCTCTCAAATAATTGAGAATCCACTTTATTGCCTCTCAATGTTCTGTACCTAGATTGTTCATATACTTGCTAACAACTCCCACTGCATGTGCAATAAGTGGTCTTGTGAAAACAATTGCATACATCAAGCCAAAGGTGTACTAATTGGTTTTTCATTCTGCATTCTGAACCTCTCCAACACCTTCTCTATGTACTCACCCTGAGACAATGTCAATTTGCGATTTTTCTTGTCTCTTGTTATTCTCATACCAAGGATTTTCTTTGCAGCACCCAAATCCTTCATCGCAAATGAATTAGCTAATTTCTTCTTGAGCACATTTATATCCTACATGTTAGACCCTACAACAAGCATGTCATCTACATACAATAGCAAGATAATATAGCTTCCATTTTCTATCCTTTTGAAATAAACAAAGTGATCAAAATGACATCTACTATAACCCTGTTTTGTCATAAACCTATCAAACTTCAAATACCAATGCCTTGGAGATTTATTTAGGCCATAAAATCTCTTCTTCAACCTACATACCAAATTCTCCTTCCCTTTGACCTCATACCCCTATGGCTGCTTGATCCAGGAGGCTCCCCAGGCTTAGAAAATGCTCAAAAATCAAAGTTTTTCAGAATTGAATGAAACCAACTCCATTACGACCAGCTCGTCGCGCTAATTTCGGCCATATATTTACTTTCTCAAACAGAAGTTGTATGCGAGAGTTATCGCACTCTGACTGTTTTCTCAAACAACTAAAAAGTCAAAGGTAATTTAGGATGCTGATGTGGCAGAGACATTTGGCAGCAGTTGACCAGGAAAATGATAGATCAAATCAGATTTGGACACATGGCATGTGACACTTGTCAAATTTCAGGCAAATGTGGTGGTGCCATGTGGCCCAGGCATGGGATGCCACATCGCACCCAGTCAGCAGTCTAAGTGGCAAGTTCTAAAAAATGTTTGGGGGTCCATGGGTTTTGAGCCCACGACCATCCACCATAGACCAAGAGCTTTGGGAAAGTTACAACCACCAATGTGCCCCATGTATTTCTCGTTATATGTAACCCACAATATAATATATATATTGTAATGTTTTAAGGTGGGCGCAGGAGGGGACTAGGGCTAGGGCTAAGCCCCAGCCCGTGGTTTCTTTATCCCACGTGAACAACCACCCAAATGGGGCATGGAATATCCAACGTAACCACAAACTCGCCCAACCAGTTGTTGTTTCTAGGGTGTTTGCGATATATTCAGGGGCTTATTCCCATAACTGTGTGTGGGGGTCTATCCATTAGCCCGTCGATCCCATGAAATGTGCCCCAAAACCAGGAGCTAGTGCAACTAAAGAGCCAACGCTTATCCATTTGGGCTAGCGCTTGGCCACATTAAGTTCATATAACCGAGTATTGGGGGGGGGGGGCGCCCATCCAAGGGGGCTACACTGTGTATTTTTAACTATACAGAAGTGATTTTTGCCTGATTTTTGGACCAGAAAGTGGTTTTTTGAGGATATCTTAGCCATTTCAAGAGGGATTTGATCCCAGAAAGAGGCCAGATATTCAGGAGAAGTTGAACTTCCTCACCTGAGCCTGAAAACTATAAAAACCAGGCTTTTTGAAGCTTTAAGGGGACTTTTTGATGTAGGGTTTTGAAGGAGCAATTTGAAAATTTTGGCCTTTTCTCATGTTTTGAGAGGCATTTTTGCCATGTTCTTGAGAGGAGTTTGATGATGCATGCATGAATCTGAGTAGGGATATCTTTCACAACATATCTAATTCATGCTATGTAACAACAAAGAGCAATTGTAAGAGAACTTTGAGCATTTTAAATAGAAATAAAGAGGTCCTCCACTTGGAAGCGAGCCTAGAGACGTAGCAACGATTGGTGAACTCCGTTATCAACCTCTTGTCTCTATTTCTCTTTTTGTTTTTCTATTCTCTTCTTTTCATTTGCAGCATGGATATTAATGGATGATGTCTTTATTCATTAATAAGCATCAAGTAAAAGTTGCATTTGATATTTCGCAAACAAGATAATAAGTTTATGTATTTCACATTCTTAACAATCCGATGCAAAAAGTACATTAAACTAACTTGCAATTTATCAGTAATACCTTCATTTTTGGATCAATTTTATGGTATCAGAGCATTTGGTTGTGAAGGTTTGACAGGAATTGCAAGCATTGAATGCTCACTAGAGCAAAACTCAAGCAAGGAGAAGGCCAACTTGAGGCTCTTAAACAAGAGATGTCTTCACCGAGGAAGCTAGGTCCTTATGCATATGAGGATGATTTCTTCGAGGCCTTTAAATTGATCCAAGCCATGGTAGAGGAGATTTATCATGAAAGAGGACAATGAAGAAATCCAAAAGTTGAAAAAGGTGAATCTTCAGTAAGAGCAGAAGGAGGAGTTGGAGGTGGTGGACCTTCAGAACCTTCTTCTCCTTCATCCTCATCATATAATAATGAAGAAAGTTTACATTCCTTCAAGGATAAGCAACCTAAGAAAACTCATCATTCTTTTGATATGCCTTCATTAAAATTATACGTAAAGTTTCAATTACCCACTTATGATGGTGGATTAGATGCAAAAAATCTAGATAATTGTGTGAGACAATTAGAAGTCTATTGCAGGATACAAAAGATTGTTGATTATGAAACTAAGATCCAACTAGAAAGTCTCAAAATGGGAGGCACATCTCTCATATGGTGGGAAAGAAGAACTACAGATGATCTTAAGAAAAGTGGTAAAACAATCTCTTCCTGGAATGATTTTGTTATTGCATTAAAACAATAGTTTTACCCTTTAGCTTACATGCAACACAAAATGATGAATTGACAATGTTTAAGGCAATCAAAAGGTCAAAGTGTACAAGAATATACTTAAACATTTTGTAAGAAAGCATTAAATTTGGGTATTCCTTTATATACACAAGAGACACTACTAAAATATATTGGTGGTTTACATTCTTATCTCAAGCACACTATTCTTATGTTAAATCCTTCTAACTTTGATGAAGTATGTGTACAAGCCATTCACATTGAATCGAGCAAAGGGAATGTTGGTGATAGTGTTTCTACAGATTCTTGGCAAAGAAAGGATGAAGAGAAAAGGAAAGAAAAGAAGAAGGGATGATCTCTTCATAAGGTCTCTGCATCCTCCCAAGTAGAAGATCTTGGGCTATACCTGTCCCACTGGACCTTAACTTGGTCTATCGGACGATTCCTGAGCTGTCGTACCCTACGATCTGTTGACAGTTGAAAACGTCAACGTAATTTTACCCGCAAAGTGTTGCTAAAGCCTATTATTATTATATAAGACTAAATAATACTACTAGGTGGGACCCCCTTGAGCCTTGAAGATAATATCTGTTTATTTTCGATGTTATGGTGACGTGCTACAAGGATTCACATGATTGACGAGAATATGGTTGTCATTGATATAAGTTAAGATTTGAGATGTTGTTCCTTCATGATACTACAACCTGTTGTTCATTTAGGGTATTTGTTCTTCTCACACCTGTACAACGAATATGTTAGTGAAAATTGCAGAAAGACATTTTGAGGAAAAGAAAAATACTATACCTAATTAAAAAAAGACCTATCTTTCCAATGCTACATGCATAAAGTGTTTGTTGATTATTGTTAGACCTTAGATAACAAGGAGATGGCTATTTAAAACAAAAATGCAAATTACATTTTATATATAGGCATATCGTGGAAATTTTGGTGCGCATTTTTGGCAAGGTGATGATACAATAGTCATGCATTGGTTAATATTCATATGTGGCTCATGGGAGTAATAGTTTTGCGATTTTATGGTGACTATGCTATGGTTCAGGGTTATGTTGATCACACCATGGGAGATGATTATATATAGGTTCATTTAGATTGCATAGTAGTCAAATGATTGATTTGAGTTATGATGGAAGTATAACCATGGCGCATCTGGAAAAGTGACAATGAAAATGTTTGAATTATTATGTGGAACTTGGATTACTCTATGGTTTAAATATGTTGATGTTCTCGATGCGTTGGTTGATTTATGGTATTAATGGAAGGCCCATTGGCATGTATTGTGGAGTAAATGAGAGATGGGTGGAAGCGACGTGCATTTATTGCACGTCACCTTTACCCTTCTAGTTGGTTGCCACCTTAGTCGGACCATCGTTTGATCTGGTTGTTGTGATTGCACTCTGGATTTTTGGCAGGGTGAAACTACCCAGCCACCTCTCGTCTTAAGGTTTCGTTTAACAGGTATGTCTCTTTTGGCCATTCTTGACTTCACTATGGTTACAAAATATTTTTGGCTGAATTGTGTGGTTTTGTGGTTGTCTTGAGTATTGCAACTCTTTAAAATTTTGGTTTAGAATGGAAAATGGATGTCTCTGCTTATAATTGTTTGAATTTATCGGAGTTGGTGGTCTTCTTGGGTGATAGTTTGTGTGACCACCATGTCTGTTAAAAGGGTTTTTCATAAATCATGGCTGGATGGTTGTCTTCACGATTCTTGGGGTTAACTAGAGTTTTGTTTTCTTGTTCGGCCCTGTCAAGAACTATCTCTCATTTGCAAGCATTTAATCCTCCTTGTGCGTTCGCCTTTAGCCTCGAAATTTCACTAGGGTTGTTTCCTTCCCTCCTAAAATAGCTATTGTGCAAACCATTAACCCTTTGGAATGGTGTGGCATAAGGAGACTGTCGAGCCTGTCAAGTTGTTTCTAGCTATTGTAGTCTATTACTTTGGGTACGGGCTCACTCGTTGGTCATGCAGCAACTGTGTTGGTGTGTTTTTGTTTGGTCACTGCCTCTGTGATTTTAGCATAAACCCTACATTGCCATTTGCATTTTGAGGTCACAGTCGCTCAATGATTTTAATGGAAGGGCCTCTGCCTTGTGTCGATTGGATGCCTGGTTATGCATAGCTACCATGGCTTGTTCGTTTGGTTGTTCCTCTACCACAAGGGTGAATTGTTAGTTGATATGCAGTCACTAATATTCACATTTATGATGATTTGGTGGATGGCTAGTGTTGGCTACGAATTTTTTGGGTTGCTCACTCATGTCGCGTTCTAGGTATGATGTTTTGCAAATAAAACATGGGGCGTAATAACCACATTTTGGGGTCCAGATGGTGATTGAATTGGATAATTACAGTAAGTGTACTCATGGCCTCCTATTTTTTTTCTTGGGTTCAATAAAGTTGAGTGTGCATAGCTTGGTCAATCATGAGTGACTAGATCGATCCCTTAACACAATATACTGAGTCATATTGTGATGGTATCTTGTGTGTAGTATGGATGGCTTGTTTTCTTGCTCCATGATATCCACTAAGTTTTGAGTGCGTTATTTATTGCAAATTGGCCACTGTCGATAAAAATCTTGTTGAGTAGGTGGCTCAGTCAAGTCACATTGAACTGTTTTTTTTTTTTTGAAGGACAAAACTACATCGCCTGGGAAACTTACTCCTGTGAAAATGGTGGTTGTTGGTTATATAATAAATTATCATTTCAGGTGTGGAAATTTGGTCTTGATTATTTTATTGCATGTATATATGTGAGCGATCACCATTTCATTTTTTATGGACTCTATGGCAGTAATAATGACTTCATTATTTTTTTTTAAAACATGATTTGTTTTTAATGTAGATGTGGATTGAAGAAATGTATGGCAGTGATAGATGTTGATGATTACAGATTGGAAATGACTGTTGTTGTTGACTATTATAAAATGAATAATGTGCAAACAAAGGGAACAAATCCTCTTACAAATTATGTGAAATACTTGCCTTTTATGATGGCACTGTGTCGATTATTTTATTATTGGACAACGAACTAGTTAAATACATAGTAATTGTTTTCAGGCATGATGATTGTTGGTTGGTGCATCTATTATTGCTACATAATGTTTTATGGATTACTTGATTAGTCTCATGAACAGTAATCACTTTTCTTCCCCCCTCTCATTATCTCATTTTCACTAATTAAAAAACCCTCACATGTCACATATTCATTTTCTCACCCCTTGTTCTGAGATTGATTATAGTAAAAAAAAATTATGTATTAGATTGGATAAAAGTGGCAGAATTCTGTGTGGATTGTAGTGAAGGTTATTGGTTTTCTTACAGTTGATTGTTGTTGTCATCGAGCAGTGACCATTTCTCCCCCCTTTCATTATATCATATTTTCTCTAATTACAAACCCCTCATGTATCCCTGAACATTTTTTACCCCCCTGCTCATTGATTAATATTAAAACAATTTGTATGGATTGGATTGCATGACCCTGATACATTCTGAGCCAAATCTATTTTTTATTTTTAAGAGTTGTCATGCATGCCTATTTAAAAGACTATTTTCTAATCAGTTACACATGCAGGACTCTTTGATTGGATCGGGCAAGGAATAGTTCGACTTAGGCCTAAAAGGCCTCCCTTCCGAGCCCCGCAATGAGAGATTGATTTTGGGGATTTTTGAACAACATTCTTTATTTTGGATATATGAGTATTATTTTTTAAATAATTTCAAATTTAATGAGCTAAAATTGCCAAAAGTAAATATGTTAATGGGAGACACAAGGAAGTAGTTTTGCTTAACTAATGGTTATGTTAAAATTGTTATGATGGCTATGAACAAAAGAGAGTCACAAGGGGTCCCACCTACTAGTTATAAATTAATTATGATCCTTATCATGATTACTAATCTTTCCCCTAACTAAGGTTAGTTGAGTCTTTAGTTATCTTAACTAATGAGTTGGTTCAACTACTTCAACCAATTCTAAATTGTTAAAATTTGAACTAAGGGGAGGAACAAGAGGAGGATAGAAGCACAAAGCATGCTAAGGTTTTCTCTTTGAGTTTATGTTGATATAGTTCAGTTTTCATTCATTCATATATTCATCACAGCCTAATTCTCTTTTTTGATAGCAAGGTCTTATTGTAGACAACAATATTCAGGGCTGAATCAAATCATTCAGACACTTGTTCTTCAGAGGTGTTGATCTATCTTTGATAGTCTGTGTAGACTTGTCTGTTTATGAATTAATTTTCATGACTGATAAAGGCTATTTGAGTGGGCAACACTCTGTGGCAAGATGATCCAACTTTTAGAGTTCAGTTTTGGTTTTCTATCAGAGGTCCTTCTGTATGTTCCATCGGGGATTTCTAAGTTTGATTTTGGTCCAAGATTTCTGTGTGAAGTTTTGTAAAGACAATGACTCTTTGGTGAATTGGAATGAAATAAATTATAGGTGTATGTCTCATATACCTTGAGTATCATATTGGTGTCTTTAATTCTATTCTTACATTTATTTCAACAACTAATATGTTCAGAAAAATACATAAAAATTGAATTTCCAGCAAGCTTTTGTTGATAAAAGACTAGCCTAAGAACTTGTAATTAATACTTGTGAGTTAGGATATACATTTTTTTTGGCTATAAACATAGGGTGATATTCCTGTCTACTTTACTTTAG
Source organism: Picea engelmannii (assembly GCA_009831015.1). Classification (NCBI taxonomy): domain Eukaryota; kingdom Viridiplantae; phylum Streptophyta; class Pinopsida; order Pinales; family Pinaceae; genus Picea; species Picea engelmannii. Next base: position 1,411,775 of record ML776661.1, read on the forward strand.
CCAAGTAAAGTCTGAAAATGCTTGAGTAAGATCAATTCATATCGTTTCCTCAACATTTATTTGGCAACCATACTGGGGAGATCTTCGATATCTCTCCAGTTAATTTTTATACTCTATTTTCATCGATACATCTTTCTTTTTTTGTTTTGACTCTTGGACTGTTTGTTATTAATGACTGTTCCTGTTGCAAGGAAACCCAATATTGAGCCCAGTCTCCAAGACCATACCAGCATTGCTTTGAACCTGTTTCATACCATTTTAGACACTGCTAGGACCCAAGTAGATCTTAACCGTTCTCGGGAAACAATTGAGAGAGATATTAGTGTCCAAGAACAATTGGAAGCTAGACGTAGGAAACCCAAGAATCAACAATAACCTTTTGTTTCTTCAGTTTTGGCCTTTCTTTCATGTCCTTAGATTCTCGTGCTTCTATAAGAAGAAGAGGCTTGTCACCTGAAATCAATCCTATTTCTGAAATAGGAAGGAGAAATGTTGTGTTATCTTCCCAACAAAGTGCTCTAAGGAGAACTTTGTATGATTCGTCCAACTCGATGGCATCTAGTGGTGGCTCTGGTGGCACTGGAAGTTCTCCATCTTCCCAATCTTCATCGCCATCAGTGTTTGGTAGCTTGTACAACCACCATGGCATGTTTCCTCTCCTCTTAACCTAGCTCCTGCTACTCGCCCACTTCCAAAGTCTAAGGAGCATTTGCCTAAGTTTTCAGGAAATAACACTATCAGTACCAATGAACACCTAGTGGCATTTTCGAATGCTTGTCATAACATAGGGGCCAATGACAACGATGATTTCATGCACATATTCATTGATTCCTTGGAAGGGAAGGTTGCAGCTGAATTTTTGACCTTCCCCCTAAGATTTTGTCTACCTGGGAGGAATTAATCTACTGGTTTAGATCCACTTACGAGAAATCCATAAGTCCTACTGAGAGGTTAAGGGAGTACAATAATGTCACTTACAAGGATGGTGAGACCATCAGGTCTTTCAACTTGCGTTTCACCAAGTTGTATAATCAAATCCCTAAACTTATCCACCCTCAAAACCAAGCCTCCTTCATGCATTACTACAATGTATTGCCTTCTCCTTACTGTCATAGGCTTGAAGAAAAGGCCTTTGATAATCTCAATTCCTCTCTGCACACTTGCTTAGAGTATGAAGAACATCTTGAACGAACTGATCTACCCCAAGGAGAATCAATTAGGCAGACAGATATGTTCGCTCTCTTATAGCCGGTACAAGATATGAAAAATCATATGATAGAATTTGAGCAGAAAGGTATTGTCTCCGCTCTCACCCCTGGAGCTTCATCCTCTTCTGCCTCCCCTTATAGAAGCCCAACTGAAAATGATTTTCAGCCCAAGGTTATACTTCCTAGGAGTTGGTGTAACTTTTGCGAGGAATACCATGAAGAAACCACGTGTGAGGTAAGGAAGAGTGTCAGAGACAAGATCTTTGGTAAAAGACTAGAAGCCACTATCGTTGTCCTAGATTTTTTCGAGCTAGATGATGTCATGGTTATCAATTCCAGAGACAGAGCCTATGCCCCAAAAGGCAAGTTTGACCCTCCTCGTAGTTCTTCTAGCCTGAGGTCATCCTCGATCGTTGTTGCGCCCCAGGTTCCTAAAATTTCTGAGAGTCAGAGAATCACTCCCTCCCCCCATTTCTCCAAATACAACATCTTGAATCAATTGGCTAACATCAAAGTAGATGCAACCCTCCTAGACATGGTTGTCATCCCTAAACAACAGATGCATCTCAAACAATTCATGGAAGGAAAGGCTTCCATTGTAGCCAATCTTTCTGAAGAGGTAAGCGAAGAGGATTCTTCTGTAAATAAAGTAGGTGTACATAACTTTAGATACCCTATAAAAAATCCCCCATTTTATATTTCTGTAAAAATCATGGATAAATTCCCCATTGTTACCTCATTGATGGTGGTTCGGGCCCAAGTGTGATGTCAAAGATTATTATGGAAGAGCTAGGCTTGTCTTGTACAGATGAAAATGCTAGAAGCATGCTCTCTTATAATAACCTACAAAAAAATACCATAGGTGAAGTTAAGGATGTGACCTTAGTTTTGTGCGCTCACCCCGAAATAAGGATGACTCTCAACATTCAGGTAATTGATAGGCCAGTAAGATATTACTTAGTTATCTTGGGAATAGATTGGCAAGGCTTAACAAGTGGATACCTCTCACTCGATGGAACAGAAAAAACGTTATAGTTCTTAGAGAAGGAAGTATATCCCATTATATCGAGAGTGTCCCACAACCTAATGTAAACTATCTCGAAGAAGACCTAGGAGTATACTCCATCTTTGTTGAGGAGGATAATGTTCCTTTGGAAAAAATCAATTTAGATGATGGTATGTGGCACATGCACTTTGATGGTTCATGTTCAAATGAGGGAAATGGAGTTGGTATTGTCTTAATTTCACCTGTAGGGAAAATCCATAACTTTTCTTATAGGTTGGAGTTTTCTTGCACCAACAATGTCACCAAATTTGAAGCCCTATTACTAGGCATTGAAAACGCATATAATCTTGGTTGCGGTCATCTATCATTTTTTGGGGATTCTGAGCTTGTTGTCAATCTCGTACGTAAGATTTATTCCCCTAGAAACAATTTGATGAAGAGATACACCCAAATGATTTGGTTTCACATATCAAACCTATTATCTTTCAATATCACTCATGTAAAGAGGGAAATAAACTCAATGGATGATCGGTTAGCTGTTTTTGCAGCTTCTCCTACTCAACAACTTTTTCCTCACAACCTGATTGTACCTTTCGATCCCTATATCGTCCACATATTCCTGACAATGTAGAATCTTGGTAGGTCTTCCCCAATGACTAGAAAATTTGTTCTTTTGTCCAAAATGAACCTTTTAGGCCTAAGGAAGTTATATCCATGGAAGATAACAAGATTCCTAAAGGCTTGACTCCTCTAGAGATTTCTTTTCTTCGAGTGATGTAGGCAACAAGGAAAAAAAAAAAAAAACAGTCGAAAAGGAAGGTGGGTGAGACCATCTCCTTGAACATTGAGACACTCAAGACTCCGAAGAACGTGAAAATAAGTGCCAAATGTTCAGATGAAGAGAAGGAGAAGTTTTCCAAGTTGCTTGGTGAATTTCAAACGTTTTTTCTTGGTCTTATGAGGATCTGCGTGGTTTTGATCCTGGCCTTATACAACACGCTATCCCCATTTAGGAAGGCATAAAACCAGTTAGGAAGAAACAAAGACCTATCAATCCTGTGCTAGAAGCAACCATTCGAAAGGAATTGGAAATTTTTTGAAGAATGGAATTATCTTTCCAGTTAAGTATTCTGAATGGGTCTCAAATCTAGTCCCTATTCAGAAAACCACTGGTCATATTAGATTATGCGTGGATTTTATGCGCTAAATCGAGCTAGTATAAATGACCATTTCCCTCTTCCCAACATGGAAATGATTCTACAACAAGTTGCAGGGTCACAAATGATGTCCTTACTTGATGAGTTTTCTGGTTAAAATCAAATCAAGGTAAATACCACCTTTATTACTCATTGGGATACCTTTTCTTATGAACGTATGATGTTCAGTTTATCTAATGCAGGTGCCACTTTTCAAAGAGCTATGCAATTAGATTTTGGCGATTTTATCGGTAAGATCATCCATATCTACCTCGATGACTTAACAATATACTCTAAAATCTGGACAGATCATTTTGGCCATTTGAGAAAGGTTCTCATGCAGTGTAGGAAATTTTGAATTTTCCTAAACCCTTCCAAGTCCATCTTTGGTGTTACCGAGGGAAAGCTACTTGGGCACATTGTCTCTGATTCAGGGATAAGTATCGACCCTGAAAGAATCGCCACTATCATTAACCTTCCTGCTCCTACTTCCAAGAAAGAGGTTGAAGCCTTTATGGGAGTTATTAACTTCGTTCGTAGGTTTGTTCTAGATTTTGCAGTAATGGTCAAGCCAATCCATAATCTGCTTAAGTAGGACCATTCTTTTTCTTGGACTTATGAGGTTGGAAATTCTTTTGATGGGATTAAGAAAGAAATCAACTCCGCTTCGGTTTTGACGAAGCCGAATTTTGAGAAGGAATTCACAATTTATACTAATTCCACTGAGGAGGCAGTTTCTGCTGTCCTTATGCAAGATGATGGTCAAGGAAATGAAAAACATGTGGCTTACATGAGTCAAAGTTTGTCTAATGATGAATTTAAATATTATTTTATTGAGAAACACACTTTTTCTCTTGTTAAGGTCGTTGAGAAGTTTCTCCACTACATCTTAGGCAAGCACACGTTGGTAAAAGTCCCTTTACCTGCTGTTAAGTTTTTTCTCTCACAAACTTATCTTTCAGGAAAACTTGCACATTGGCTTGCCAAGATCTAGGAGCATGATTTAAATATCGTGACTTTTACCACTATCAAGGGACATGACCTAGCCCTTCACTTGGCTTAGCATGGTGAGAATGGGGAAGAAATTGATGAAGAGGATAGTTCCCTTTCAACTCTCTTTTACATTAACGATCAAACCCTCCCTGTGTCTGAACATCCTTGGTACAAAGATTTAGTTTATTATTTACAGAACCAAAGATGCCGAGACAACTTAGACACTCATCAAAGGAGAAGAATTTGTCTTGAATATACAAGATATGTCATTATGGGAGACCTTTTATTCTGAAGATTTGCTGATGGTGTGCTACTTCGTTGTGTAAATAATGAAGACGCACATAAATTGTTGCAGGAAGCCCACGACTCTTCAAATTCTTTCATTCATGTGGGAGATCATTTTTATACAAATACCATTGCCTTCGAGATTATTAGGAACGGATATTATTGGCCTTCAATCTTTCGTGACTCTTATGTTTTTTCGATGTCTTGCGACAAATGCCAAAAATTTGTTGGGAGAGAACGCCTTTCAGCCATGCCTTTACAACCAGTCCTGCCAGATTTTCCCTTTTCTAAGTGGGGATTGGATTTTATTGGTCCTATTAACCCTCCTTCTTCAGCTGGGCAGGTTTTTACCTTGACATCCACAAACTATTTTATGAAATGGGTTGAAGCTGTCCCACTTAAACATTCCACAGACGATCAGGTAATTTCTTTCCTTCAAAACAATATCTTTTCCAGATTTGGTCTTCCATTGGAAATTATTACAGATAACGACCCCGCTTTCATTTCTTCTAAGATGAATCAGTTTCTAACCAAGTTGGGGGTTAATCATTTCACATCATCATATTATTATCCCCAAGGAAATGGACAAGCCGAGTCTACCAATAAAAATCTGGTAAGGATCGTCAAAAGGATAATCGAGGATAAACCTCACCAGTGGCACACTCTCCTCACTTATTCCCTCTAGGAAGATTGAAATACCGCCAAAGTAAGTACTGGTTGTACCCCCTTTCAACTGGTTTATGGTCAAGAAGCCCTCATGCCAAGTGAGTTGGAGCTTTTTTCCTTAAGGTTGATGCTACAGACTGTAGAATTAAATTCTTCAGATGTTTCACAAAGAATAAATGCATTACTAGCTTTAGAAGAACAAAGGATATTTTCTTTGGATAATATTAAAAGGAGACAACAGACCATTAAGAAACATTTCAACAAGTGTGTCAAAATTGTCAAGTTTAAGGTAAATGAAAAGGTTCTACTATAGGATTTGTCCCATGCTGATAAGGGAAGACATTCAAAATTCCAGAAATTATGGATGGGTCCTTTCAAGATCGATTTTGTCTTAGGTACAAATTAATACATTCTAAAAGATTTGTAGGAGCGATCATTTTCCTACAGCACTAACGGTTCTCACTTGAAGCATTACGTGGAACCAACGTGAAAAACTCATTGTTGTTTGGTTTTCCTGTATTTTAGTAGTCTAGTTTTGTTTTCAGGTTTTGATTTTTCTCTTCTGTTTACGATAGTTGTTTTATGTTTTCAATATTGCTTATTGCCTTTACTTTTCTGCCACTTTATTTTCTGCCATTTTAATATTTTACATCTTCATTCCTTTTAGCTTTATTGAGTCGTCTTTTAGTTTCAATAGACTATAAGTTGTTGGATCATATTTTCCACAATGACACTCCTGCAAGCATTGTTAGTCAATAACAATCAAATTTACACAACTGTTATGATGTCGTCTATAAATGACCCTTGAAATTTCTATAATTTTCCACTGTTGTCTTATAAAGAGTTGGTTGTTTCCCGCTTCTTCTTGTCATTTCTTCATCCATCGAGGTCTTAAGAGAAAATCTATAGGTCTCCCTCTTTCAAGTTAAGAGCACATTACAATCAAATGATTATGCATACAGTGGTAAAACCCTTCATACTTAACACTTTTCATGAGTTATTCCCAAATCCCCGATCATATTTCCATTAAATCCACTCATTTCCCCCTGTTGCATAATCGTTCGAGTCATGTCTTCTTGAGATTACTATTCTTGGTCTAATAAACCATGAGTTCTAAGTTCTAATCTGTTACAAAAAAAATTCCCTGTGGAGTCGCCAGTTTGTTGACGGTTGAAAACGTCAACGTAATTTTGCCTACAAATTGTTGCTAAAGCCTATTATTATTATATAAGACTAAATAATACTAGTAGGTGGGACCCCCTTGAGCCTTGAAGATCAGTTTTGTTTGTTTTCAATGTTATGATGACGTGCTACAAGGATTCACATGATTGACGATAATATGGTTGTCCTTGATATAAGTTAACCTTTGAGATGTTGTTCCCTCATGATACTACAGCCTGTTGTTCATTTATGGTATTCGTTCTTCTCACACCTACACAACGAATATGTTAGTGAAAATTGCAGAAAGGCATTTTGAGGAAAAGAAAAATACTATACCTGATGCAAAAGAGACCTAGCTCTACAACACTACATGCATAAAGTGTTTGTTGATTATTCTTAGACCTTAGATAATAAGGAGATGGCTATTTAAAAAAAAAAAATGCAAATTACATTTCATATATAGGCATATCGTGGAAATTTTGGTGGCGCAGTTTTAGCAACTTGATGATACAATAGTCATGCATTGGTTAATATTCATATGTGGCTCATGGGAGTAATAGATTTGAGATGTTTATGGTGACTATGCTATGGTTCAGGTTTATGTTGATCTTGCCATGGGAGATGATTATATACAGGTTCATTTAGATTGCATAGTAGTCAAACGATTGATTTGAGTTGTGATGGAAGTATAACCATGGCGCATCTAGAAAAGTGACAATGAAAATGTTTGAATTATTATGTGGAACTTGGATTACGCTATGGTTTAAATATGTTGATGTTCTCGATGAGTTGGTTGATTGATGGTGTTAATGGAAGGCATGTTGGCATGTACTGTGGAGTAAATGAGAGATGGGTGGAAGTGACGTGCATTTACTGCACGTCACCTTTAACCTTCCAGTTGGTCGCCACCTTAGTCAGACCATCGTTTGATCTGGCTATTGTGATTGCGCTCCGGATTTTTGGCAAGGTGAAACCACCCAAGCACCTCTTGTCTTAAGGTTTCGATTAACAGGTATGTCTCTTTTGGCCATTCTTGACTTCACTATGGTTACAAAATATTTTTCGCTCAGTTATATGGGTTTGTGGTTGTACTGAGTATTGTAACTCTGTAAAATTTTGGTTTAGAACGGAAAATGGATGGCTCTTCTTATAATTGTTTGAATTTATAGGATTTGGTGGTCTTCCTGGGTGATAGATTTTGTGACCACTGCGTCTGTTAAAAGGGTTTTTCATAAATCATGGTTGGATGGTTGTCTTCATGATTCTTGGGGTTAACTAGAGTTTTGTTTTATTGTTTGGCCCTGTCAAGAACTGTCTCCTGTTCGCAAGCGTTTAATCCTCCTTGTGCATTCTCCCTGAGCCTCGAAATTTCGCTAGGGTTGTCTCCTTCCCTCCTAAAATGGCTATTGTGCAAACCCTTAACCCTTCGGACTGGAGTGGCATATGGAGACTTTTGGGCCTGTCAAGTTGTTTCTAGCTATTGTAGTCTATTACTTTGGGTACAAGCTGACCCGTTGGTCATGCAGCAGTTGTGTTGGTGTGTTTTTGTTTGGTCACTGCCTCTGTGATTTTAGTGTAAACCCTACATTTCCATTTTCATTTTGAGGTCATAGTCGCTCAGTGATTTTAATGGAAGGGCATGTGCCCTGTGTCGATTGGATTCCTGGTTATGCATAGCTACCATGTCTTGTTCATTTGGTTGTTCCTCTACCAAAAGGGTGAATTGTTAGTTGTTATGAAGTCACTAATATTTACACTTGTGATTATTTGGTGGATGAATGGCATTGGTTACGAATGTTTGGGGTTGCTCACTCAGGTTGCGTTCTGGGTACGGTGTTTTGAAAATAAAACATGGGGTGTAATAACCATGTTTTTTGGGGCCAGATGGTGATTAAATTGGATAACTACAGTAAGCATACTCATGGCCTCCTATCTTTTTTTCTTGGGTTGAATAAAGCACGATGTACTGAGTCATATTGTGTTGGTATGTTGTGTGTAGTATGGATGGCTTGTTTTTCTACTCCGTAATATCCACTAAGTTTTGTGCGCATTATTTATTGCAAATTGGCCACTGTCGATAAAAATATTGTTGAGTAGGTGGCTCAGTTAATTCACATTGAACTGTTTTTTTTTTTTTTTTAGGACATAACTACATTGCATGGGAAGCCTACTCCTATGAAAATGGTGTTTAAATGGTGGTTGTTGGTTATATAATAAATTGTCATTTCAGGCATGGCAATTTGGTCTTGATTATTTTACTGCATGTATATATGTGAGCGATCACCATTTCATTTTTGATGGACTCTATGGCAGTAATAATGACTTCATTATATTTTTTAAAAATGTGATTTGTTTTTAATGTAGACGTGGATTGAAGAAATGTATGGCAGTGATAGATGTTGATGATTATAGATTGGAAATGATTGTTTTTGTTGACTGTTATAAAATGAAGAATGTGCAAAGAAAGGGAACAGAGCCTCTTACAAATTGTGTGAAATACTTTCCTTTTATGATGGCACTGTGTCGGGTATTTTATTATTGGACGTCGAACTAGTTAAATACGCAGTAATTGTTTTCAAGCATGATGATTGTTGGTTGGTGCGTCTATTCTTACTACAAAATGTTTTATGGATTACTTGATTAGTCTCATGAACATTAATTTATTTTCTTCCCCCCTCTCATTATCTCATTTCTTGCTAATTACAAACCCTTCACATGTCCCATATTCATTTTCTCAACCGCTATTCTGAGATTGATTATAGTCAAAAGAAATTTTGTATTAGATTGGATAAAAGTGGCATAATTCTCTATGGATTGCAGTGAAGGTTATTGGTTTGCTTACAGTTGATTGTTGTTGTCATCAAGCAGTGACCATTTCTTTCCCCTTTCATTATATCATATTTTCGCTAATGACAAACCCCTCGTGTATCCCTGAACATTTTTCACCCCCCCTGCTCGTTGATTAACATTAAAACATTTTTTATGGATTGGATTGCATGATCCTGATACATTTTGAGCCAATTTTTTTTTTATTTTTAAGAGTTGTCATGCATGGCTATTTAAAAGACTATTTCTAATCGATTACACATGAAGGACTCTTTGATTGGATCAGACAGGGAATAGTCTGACTTAGGCTTGAAAGGCCTCCCTTCCGAGCCCCACAATGACATATTGATTTTAGGGATTTTTGGACAGCATGTTTTATTTTGGATATATGAGTATTATTTTTGAAATAATTTCAAATTTCATGAGCTAAAATTGCTAAAAGTAAATATGTTGATGGGAGACACAAGGAATTAGTTTTGCTTAACTAATGGTTATGTTAAAATTGTTATGATGGCTATGAACAAAAGGGAGTCACAAGGGGTCCCACCTACTAGTTATTAATTATGACCCTTATCATGATTACTAATATTTCCCCTAACTAAGGTTAATTGAGTCTTTAGTTAGCTTAACTAATGAGTAGGTTCAACTACTTCAACCAATTCTAAATTTCTAAAAGTTGAACTAAGGGGAGGAACAAGAGGAGGATACAAGCACAAAGCATGCTAAGGTTTTCTTTTTGAGTTTATGTTGAGATAGTTAATTTTTCATTCATTGATATATTCATCACAACCTAATTCTCTTTTGTGATAGCAGGGTCTTTTTGTAGACAACAATATTCAGGGCTGAATCAAATCATTCAGACACTTGTTCCTCAAAGGTGTTGATCTATCTTTGATAGTCTATGTAGACTTGTCTATTTATGAATTAATTTTCATGATTGATAAAGACTATTGTGCATAGTTGAGTGGGAAACAATCTATGGCAAGTTGATCCAACTTTTAGATTTCAGTTTTGGTTTTTTGTCAAAGGTACTTTTGTATGTTCCATCGGGGATTTCTAAGTTTGATTTTGTTCCAAGATTTTTGTGTGAAGTTTTGTAGATACAATGAATCTTTGGTGAATTGGAATGAAATAAAGGATTGTTTTTTGTCTCATATACCTTGAGTATCATCTTGGTGTCTTTACTTCTGTTCTTACATTTATTTCAGCAACTGATATGTTCAAAAAAATACATAAAAAGTGAATTTCCAGCAAGATTTTGTTGATAAAGGACTAGCATAAGCACATGTAATTAATACTTGTGAGTTAGGATATAAATTTTTGTTGGCTATAAACACAGGGTGATATTCCCGTCTACTTTAATTTATCCAAGTAAAGTCAGAAAATGCTTGAGTAAGATCATTTCATATCTTTTCCTCAACACGATCCAATATGCGTAATGGTTATACCATGAGGGTTCCGTCGTTTGATACCTGAAATTCCTTCCAATTCAGTTTATGAGATTCGTCAACGACATAATGACATAGAATAGATACATGAAAAACATTATGAGTTTTATGCAAGTGGGGTCTACCTTGTGCTTCCTATAGTCGCTTCCTAATATGAATCACCTGTTCTTCCATATCTCTTCAATCAATTCTGGACCAACTATCACTCGGTTAACATTTCCCAACTCAATGGTGTCCTAAATGGACTTCCATACAGATCTTCGTAGGGTGGCATTCCAATGGAGCTATGAAAACTATTATTGTAGGTGAACTCTACCAAAGGTAGGTACCTCTCCCAATGGGTTTGTTATCCATAACATACATCCTAAGCATGTCTTCCATAACCCGATTTAGTCTCTCAGTTTTCCCATCTGTTTTAGGATGATAAGTTGTGCTTAAGTTCAATTAAGTCCCCAATGTTGACTGCAAACTTGTCTAAAACCTAGAAGTGAATCGAGAGTCCCTATCTGAAATGATCTTCTTGGGTAACCCATGCAAATGAATGAACTCACTTATAAACATGCATTCCATATCAGTGACATCATAAGTGTCTCTAACCGAAATAAAATGAGCACTCTTGGTCAAATTATCAACTATCACAAGAATAACATTGTGTGTATGCGATGTGAGCGGAAATACCACAAAAAAATCCATAGAAATGACTTCTCACTTGGACATAGGAACATCATGTGATTGTAGGAGACCTGGCGGGTGGTGGTGGTTAGCCTTCACTTGTTGACACTCTAGGCACTTGGCGACGAAATGGAATACATCACGCTTCATGCCCACCCAGAAGAAAAGCTTCTTCATGTCTGCGTACATTTTCTTTACACCTGTATGTGCACAATAAAGTGATCTATGTGTACGCTATCACTCCCCCATCCTGCATTAGATGGCCCCCAACCCTTTCTTCGAGGCATCGGTGTAGACTGTGAAGTCTTTTCCCATATCCGACACTCGTATAATTGTTGCACTAGTTAATAGCAGCTTAAGCTCGATGAATGCAATATCACATTCTTCTGTCCATTCCTACATGACCCCCTTGTGCTGCAAAGTGGTGATAAGTTTCACAATTTTAGAGAACCATTCCACAAATATTTGATAATAACCTGCTAGCCCCATGAAGCTTCTTACCTCATGAGCATTTTTTGGCACTGGCCATTCCATAATGACCTTTACCTTTTTTGGGTCCACAGAGATTCCTTCACTGAAAATGATATGACCTAAATAGTGAATTTCTTTCTGGGATAAATAACACTTCGACAATTTTCAATACAATTTGTTCTCTCTAAGGCATGACAACACCACTCACAAGTGTTCCTCATGTTCTCTTTCGTACATGGAATAGATGAGGATATCATTAAGAAAGACCTGTATAAAGCGGTCTAAGTACTTTCAGAATACACCATTCATGAGGCTCATGAATATTGTTGGTGCATTGGTCAAACCAAAAGGTACTACAACAAAATCATAATTCCCAAACCATGTTCAAAATGTTGTTTTAGGAATATAACCTTCCTTAATCCTTAAATGGTGATACCCTGATCGCAGATCAATTTTTGAGAACACAACTACTCCTTTCATTTGATCAAAGAGATCATCTATCTGTGGCATTGGGTACCTATTTTTCATTGTAGCATGATTCAAGTCCCTGTAATCTATACACAGTCGTAAGGAACCATCCTTCTTCTTCACAAAAATTATTGGTGCACCCCAAGGTGAGACATTAGGCCTTATTAGCCCTAAGTCAAGTCGTTCCTTCAATTGCATCTACAACTCACAAAGTTCTGGCGCTGTCATCCTATACAGAGTCTTGGAAATTGGATCTGCACCAGGTTTTAGTTCAATGGTAAAATAAATGTCCCTCTCAGGAGGTAACCCTAACAACTCTTTCGGAAAAACATCCTTAAACTCCGACAATACTGGGTACTGATCCAAGGAGGGTCCTTTCCCTTCATTGATTTCTTCCACTACATATAATAGACAACCTTGCCTCATGTAATGTTTAACCTTGATGGTCGAGATAAAGCATAGAGACACTTTCCTCCGTACACCGTGGATCTCTATTGACCTTCCTTCATCGTCAACAAAGAGCACCCATTTTGCGAAAAAAAAACCATATCTCAATGAGATTCTAACCAATCCATTATGATGATTAGGTCTTATGTCCCGAGAGCAGTGACGTACACCTTCAACCTAGTAGTACACACCCCTAGGTCTACTAGACAATTATCAACGTTAGGTCCTATCGCTTGTTTTCCCCTTGAAGCCATATCGACTTGTTTAAATTCATCATGCTCGTAGGCTGCCAATCCACACTTTTCTAATGCACAAGGTGAAATGAAACTATCTGTAGCACCAGATTCAAATAAAATTTTAACATTGACATGATTTAGCGTACCTGACAACTCCACCACCGTGGATTGATGTTCTTCCTAGCAATTATTAACCGCTGCATAAATTTGGTGGCTACTACTCGCTCTTCCCATCAGGGCCTTTCTTTATCTATGTACAAATCTTGCATGTGACTCTAGGAAATCACATTGGTAATGGGGTCCTCCACACCCTTAAAAACTAACACGAGATGAAACCTGTGCACTGCCCTGTGACGGTCTCTAAAATGAGTTCCTTCCCCTATAGCCTCTGCATCTACTTTCTACTCCCTGAGAAGGTCGTGGACCTGCCTGCATCATTGTTGATGAGTGGGATGTTGCACTCGCTACCATTGAAATACATGTAGCAACTATTCTAGGTGCAACTCTATTTCCATAAGGAGGTGGCCTAGAGCTTCCTCCCCTGGAGAAGGTCCTAGGGGCCTTCCCCATGAATCTAGGATGTTGTGGAAAGGTTGATCTCATACCTCCGTTTAAGCTCATATGATCCTCTGCATAATGTTCATTTTCAACTGCTTCAACTACTGACAACGGTTTCCACATTCATACTGTTAGCACTTGGTAAATTTCCTAGAGGTTGAAACATAAGAAATCTACAAAGGTAACTTTATCCAACCACTTTTAAAGCTGGGATCTAGCCCTTCCAGCTTCAGAGAGGGATCTCTCTATATCATTTAGCTATGTTTTCAATTTAGATATTAGGCTAGGTAAAGATATAGGTAGGTTTTGTTGTCAAAGTGTTTTTCGAATTGGTTGAGACAGTCTACACATCCATTGGGCTATGGGGTCTGTGTTTAATAAAAATGAAATACAACCAGAAACTTGAAGGAAGACTTCCACAGGGCGAGATAATATACTCACTGGATCTTTTAGTAGCTTAGATGATAGACAAAAGAAATATGAGAAAGATAAATTCAACTAAGAAGCAGTTAAGAATTTCTTAATTGAAAACACCAGAAGATAAACACTAAAATCTTTCGAGTCAGAAACAGGGTATCCAAGATAAATCCTACAACATTCGTTACTCTTAAAGATTAGACTTAGAAAACAAGATGATCACAAAGCAAGAATAACATTCAACTTAGAGAGTAAACATCACCAACGAACACACGCAAGAATCCTGTAAAGTGCCTCCTTTTTATTAATGGAAGATCTCTTCAAAAAGGTTACAGTCTGATAGCGTCAAGGTGTGAAGATCAACAACCCTCAATACTTCGAAAGGTGAAGTATTTATAACTCAAATTACAAACGTTCCTGTCATAACTGAATCAGGACGTGCTAATTCTATTTTTAGCCTAACTAATTTAACAAATCTTCTAAATTTCAAAACTGCTTGATGACTTAGTGAAACTGCACGTTGAATTTCTGGGTAGACCATTGACGAAGCCTTTGAATGACCTCATATGACTGGACAGGTGACTGGAGCTGGACAACTCATCTACTAATCGAACAGATCGCAAAGTTCCTCCCATCGGAGATGACTAGGCATAGTGACTTTGAGTAGTCTTCGATACACTTCGTCCATTTCTGTATACTTGGCGAATGTAGGCTTAGTGAGGAATATGTATCGAATCTCGTGTTGGATACTGATGTCCAACTAAAGGGCATCCAGGAATGCTTTTTCGGTGATGCTCCCTTGTATGCCTGCAAACTTTGAACTGTCCTTGGACACCTCAGCCAATCTCTTCTTGTAATCCGGAAGTGTCATCAGTTTATCATTAATAACCTTCAGACCGGGTAGACCTTTCTTTTGGAGAGCCTCAATCTTATTGAAGAATCTCTGTACCCCTAGGTCCATGGTCTGAACCTTTTCTTCCAGTTGAAGAATTAATCCTCTCTTGGTCAAAACTCTTTTGACCTCAAGGATGGTCTCTGTTCTGTCTTCTATCTTCAGCTCTTCTCTGGTCTTAGAATTGAGGAATTTGATGATATCATTTGCCTAAGTTGGTCTATCTCCCAATTCTACTCTGATCTTCTCAATGGCCTGTTTTCTCCTCTAGACCAACTCATTCTACTCAAACATAATTTGGATCATGGGCCATATCTCATTTATGGACTTTGTGATGTCTGTCTATACATTCTCTTTGACCTCAACCAAAGTCTTCCCTGCCACTGTTTGCTTTCGGAGTTGCTGTAACTCCTGCTTGAGCTGTTCTGTTATCTGCTTTTCTTTGGAGAGACTGGTCTGGAAGGAAGTTTTGAGTTCCTGGAGGTTCTCAAATTCCTTTTTCAGCCTGCTGATATCTGTCTTCTACAGGTTCATCTTTTCCATGGATTTGACGAGGTCTGTTGTTCCTTCTTGTGATGCCAATGGAGTTGCGAAAGGGATTGTTTCCACTGCTGCTGTGCTTGCTCCTGAAATCGGAATGGCACTCAATGGAATGACTTCCATTGGCTTCATCTGCTCCTTCTCTTTCAATAATCTCTCCATTTCAGCTTCCATTTCTTTTAGCTGTGCATTCTTCTCCATGAGCAGCTTGAGCATTTTTTCGTTCTCGCCTTCTTTCTCTGCTATCTCCTTCGCCTGTGAGTCCTCTGTGGGTGGGAGCTTCAGTTGTTTCCTCAAGGAGGCAATGTCTGCATTCTTCTTCTTTATCATCTCCTCCACAGCTTTGACGTTCGAAGGATCATAGCCGATCTTGAGGACCAGCTCCTCCAAAGTCTTGATTCTATTGTCCTTCGCAAAGGACGATATCTACTCCAGCTTCAGTTGCGCTTGAGCGTTGTTCAATGATACCTATAATTTTGCTGCAGAAGCAGAAGCATGCGCCAACGTATGGAACACCATATACCCTGTCTGTTTGTGCAGATCCATCTGATCTGTTGGGTGCACGTCCTTCGTCTGGAATTCAAAGGTGGCCCTCTTGTAGTCTGTGATCACCTTGGGGTCTGGTACCTGCGCCTAGAGGAAGGCCATGTGCATCCTGCCTTTTTCTGTGTCAAATGCAGACAACAGCCTATGCTGCGCAGTCGACCTCTTATTTCGAAACTGAGCGTAAGTACTGTTGGTAAGGGTCTGATTCTTTTTCTTAATCATCTCGTACTTCTCAAAAATGCTCAACTTGGGCCCAATCTTGCCCGACTGAGAGTCCAATGGGGAGTCTGAGGATTTCCTTAGCACTGCTGGGGTGATGTCCTTATGTAGGCTTGAGCCGAAAGATGGGATGACAGACTTGACCACTGTGGTAGGCGGTGCTTCTTTCTCCCCCATAGGGCTAGGAACTGAAATTGTCTTGGGCCTCTTCGTGTGCAACTGGAACTCTTCAGACGACACCTCCGTGACAGGCGGAGATAATTCTTGTCGAGGCATTTTTTCCTTAGGGACCTGTGGCATGGTCGTTGGTGGCATAGTGGTCAGGGGAACCTGCTGTTCCAGTTCGACCAAGGTGTCAGGCACCCATACAGTCTGATGGGCGAATTTCTCAATTTCGGGCTTAGTTTCATGAACGTACGGGATGTTTTTATTCTTTACCCGCATTTCTGAGATGATCCCGCAAGGATCATAATGCCATGGGAAGCTTAAGAAAAACTTCATCTCTCTCAGCATCCGGTCTGCTTCTTCTCCTGCGCCACGACTGTTGCAGATGAAGGAGCCAATTTACCCCTTGATTCTAAGTTGCTTCTTTTTCTTCAAGGATACAAAATGGATGTCATCTGAATTCATGATCTGTCTTATATACTCTAATGCAAAGATTCTTACCAGTGCATACTTTGGCAGCTTGTAGGGTGCCAACTCGCACCCAAATACTCTGATCTCGGTGTGGTTTTGATACAGGTACCAATCCCTGGTCATTGTGTTGTCCGAGAGATGCAGGATTCTCTGGACTTCGTCATTTATTCGAGGCTCAGGCTTGCCGCTCAACATGATTACCACAGGGTGGTAGAACAGATTGATGAATGCCTTGAAACTATATTCTGTGGAGTTATGCTTCAGCAAAGAGGTCCATGCTGTGACTGGCTGAGGCCTTCCATCTGCGTCCATTTTCTGCATGGAAAAACTAAATTTATCTGCTTGATAGAAAAGAAACATGTAGGCCAGTATAGACGAGTATCTGAACATGCCTTCCGTGCCAAAATTCATGAACTATTCATGAATATTGTCTGCCAAGAAGGTGCTGAAATTGAACTGGGTGGTGGGCTTTTCATCAGTGGAGAAAATGGATAGAAAAACCCAGAATGGGATCATCTACCCACTGGTCGGAATAGTACCCTAGCAAAGCACAAAGGGAAGAAATGACCTGGTTACCCTTAGTGGAGAACATGGACGATGGGTAAGGGGGATTTGTGGAAGGGAATTGAGCGGAGCTGGGAAGGAAAAGCTCGAATATTTGAGCTCTTTGGGGAAAAGTCATCTTCTGATACAACTCTGTAAGGATTTCCAGGTTGAAAGGAGACGCAGAGTCGGCACGGGGGATTTGCATCATCTGGTCTATGTCTTCGGGCGTGATGAGGAACAGGGTGTCTTCGGATGAGGAGATGACGAACCTATGTTCAGGAATATAGTGAGCTTGGCATTTAAGGGTGAACTCGGGAAAATGGTGGATTTGGGGAAAAAGGTAAAGGGGTAAATTGGACTCCTAGAGTCCAATTTCATCGCTCTGGTCCAGGAAAACCTCCCTGAGCCATGACTGGAGGTCTAAGAAATCGAAATCACATTGGGTATCTGCGATCAATCGGTATTTTTCGACCAGTGGGATCTTGTCTAGGTCGACAGGAGGCCGGAGAAAATTATTTTCCTCTCCTTCTGCTTGTCTGGGCTTTGGCGCCATTTTTGCAACAGTACCTGCAATAAACACAAATTTAGTGGGGTTGACTGAATGTGGATGAAGGCGACGGGATGTAACAGATGAGAAATCGATGAGTTTCTCTGGTGCGATGGATGAATAGCGAAAGTAGGTGAATAACGGTAGTTTTATTTAAAATGGGGTCGGTTGGGCGCGGGAGACAGGTCAGCTGGATAACGGATAGGTTATCCAGTAATAAATGGACAACGGGCCACTTGGGGATGAGATGGCAGGTGACGGTGGCTGAAAAATATGAAAGGGTGATGTGGTGGCTAGGGATTAGAGGTAAAAGTCGCAATAAGGGGCTGGTCATGAGTGAAAAGGGGTAAGGGACTGACAACAGTTATGGGATGGGACATAACTCGGGAACAAGCGGAACAAGTAGAAACAGTGGAAAATGACGTCCATAAGTGACGGGGGATGTCAGATAACAGATGGTGACGGGACTTTGGGACCAATAGATTTATGCCACATATGAAAAGTGGCCCGCCAGAGGGAGATAACCATTCTGGACCCCCCACCTTGGTTAAAAGTAGATCATCCGGGGGGGTCCGAAATCCATTGTGAGCCATTGATCTGACTGCCTGTTTCTGAGCCGTAGATCCAAGTGCGCTCTTTATCACTCATTCCGGACCCACCCCTCTCCATTAAAGGCAGAACGGACGGGGGGGTCCGTAATCCAATCTGGGCCGTTGATTTAAGCGCTCGTCCCTGGGCCATCCAGATGTGCGCAAATCTTATTACCGATTACGGACCCCCCCGGCTAAAATCAGAACGGTCGGGGGGGTCCGGAATGCTCTGTGCACCGTAGATATGGGCGCTTCGATCAGGACCATCGAAATGTACAGGGAGAATAAAAATGGGGAGCGGAGAACACATGCGCTGGAAAAAACTTAGGATAAATGCATTTTTATGGTTTATTCCCTAGAGTTTCAAATAAACATCACCAAGGGACTTTGACCAAACTATCCTTTAAGCTTTTGACACATGGTGCAACACTTACATCAAGCTGGCCTTATTGGAACGAAGCAACAGTGCCACTGGCCTATGTTCTAACCTAGTTTCCTATGACAGTTAACCCAGATTAAACTGTTGGGTTAATAAATTACTCTACCCTAGGGCTATCTGACCAAGATTAGACAGTCTGACCAGATTTATTCACTAATCTAACCTAGACACTTTGGCTAAGACTAAATTGTTTAGTCAAATTCATTCACTACCCTATCAACATCAAATTTAAAAAGAACTTGGCCATTCTTGAAAGGTATGGACCAAGTTATTATTATTGCATGGGGATTTTTATTTGAATTCTTTTATGCCCTCTTTTTCTTTTTTTTACTTTTTCTTTTTCTTTTTCCTTTTTTTTTTTTCAAATTATTTGCAGAACAAAAAATCATTTGTCAACAAAAATACTAGAAACAGATAATATCCCAGTCACCAGTTGATTCCCATAACTTATGGGGTGATAACAGCGGCTCCACCCGGGGATGGTACTTTCCCTGTGAAGTGCCAAGAATCCTGGTTCCTGTCGTTCTGAAAATTTCTGCCTAGCAGCCTTCGTTGGCTTTATTCTCAAAAATTGCAAAAACAATGGTCAGCAGCTTAGGGCCTTCTCTTCGGGCTTCAACCAACTGACTAATGTTCTCACTCATAAAATGCAGGTGAAACATAAAAATAGAGATGGTATATACAATGGAGAATGAAAACTCGGATCTCTACTGAGGTGGTACATAATGTTTCAGCATTCTGCCATTCACAGGTGCTCCTGGCAGATCTGACCCATCAGCGTTGTTTAGCAAGAAAAAATTGTTTCCCCTGAAATCTTGGATCATGTATGGCCCTGTCCACAGATTGTCAAATTTTCCATGCTTTCCCTTGTCTTCATTTATGGCGTCCCATTTCAGTACCAAATCTCCTAACTCGAAATCATCTTCCTTGGTTCATTTGTCAAAGATCTTCTTGATGTTTCCTTGGACTACCTGAGTCTTGTTGAAAAATTCTTCCCTAGTCTGCTGCAAATGGATCATCTGGTTGATCCTTCTCTGTGAGTCATTTGGCTCAGCTTGTACCTCTTGAAGCAACTTCATGACAGGGACTCCTAAAGAAGTGGGGAAAACTACCTCTGTACCATAGACCAGCTGGTATGGTGACATACCAATTCACCTTTTGGTGGTCATCCTGTCAGCCCATAAAGAAAACACCAACTTATTGTGCCATGATTTCTTGTTTTCCTGCAATGTTTTCTTGATGATATTTACCAAAGTTTTGTTTGAAGATTCCGCCAACCCATTCCCCTGAGGGTAGTAGGTTGTAGAATGCCCCAAACCAATGTGATACTGGTTGCAGAAATCTATGAGTTTCTTCGACCGAAAGGCAACTGAATTGTCAGTTATAATCTTTCTAGGACAACCAAAACGAGACAAAATATTATTTTCAAGGAATTTGATAATAATAGAGTCAGTGGCTTGCCTGCTTGGTACTGCCTTGATCCATTTGGTAAAATAATCGGTGGCAGTAAGAATCCACCTGTGTTGGCCTGAAGAAGGGGGGTGTATTTCTCCAATGAAGTCGAGCCCCCATTGCTGAAAATGGGCTTAAACTGAGATCGGTTTCAGAGGTAGAGGAAGGAGTTTCTTTTTCCCTTCAAACAGTTGGCATTGATGACATGCGGTTACCTTTTGATGTACATTGGTAAATAGGGTGGGCCAATAGAATCCAGCTCTGAGTATTTTGTTGGCTGTGACCTTCCAGTTCAAATGGCCACCACATTCTCCTGCATGAAACTCTTGCAACACTTTATCAGCTTCATCTTTCAGTAAACAATTTAACAGAATGCCTGC
>ML776661.1:1432965-1443295 GCA_009831015.1 Picea engelmannii
GTCAAAATGTCTTTTACTACCGCGTTCGGAACATATGCTATGGTGTGGGAATGAAGAATGTAGACTCTAAAGTCTTTTATGGCTTTTACCAAAGCAAAAGCTTGTTTCTCCATTATCTTGTAATTCAGAGCAGCATCTCTTAATTCTTTACTAAAGAAAGCTATGGGTTGTTCATACCCTTCGCTATTCTTTTGCAGTAACACCGCTACTATAGTATGTTCGGAAGCGAAAGAAAAGAGATAGAAATATTTAGTAAAATCGGGACTGATCAAAACTGGGGCTTCTGTGAGTACTTGTTTGACTTGTTCGAAAGACTGTCTGGACTCAGAGTCCCATTTTATTTTTACATATTTTTTAAGCATGTTTGTAATGTTCCTGAGGAGTTCTGCCAGATTGGGAATGAATCTTCGTAGAAAGTTAATTCTTCTGATAAAAGACTGTAGTTCTTTGAGGTTCCTACGATGTTCTAATTTTTGTATGGCCTCGATTCTGCTGGGGTCTATTTTGATTCCATCTTTGGAAATGATGTGTCCTAGCAGTTTGCCTTCTTCTAACCCGAAAAGGCTCTTCTTAGGATTTAAATAAATCCCAAACCTTCTACATTTCTCGAAAACTCGTCTGAGGTGCCGCAGGTGTTCATCATCAGATCGGAAAAACACAGTCACATCATCTAAATAGACGACAATAAACTTACCCGATTCTTCCACGGAGGAAATATCCATCTCCCTATGGAAAGTGGCTCCCGCGTTCATCAGACCAAAAGCAATTTTCACATACATGAAAGTGCCCCATGGTGTGGTGAAAGCAGTTTTGTCTTGGTCATCCGGGTGAACTAGGATTTGATTGTAACCTGAGAAACTGTCCAGCAGAGAAATTCGACTGGACCCGACCACCCTTTGCAGGATATGGTCCATTTTTGGAAAGGGGTAATTATCCTTCAGGGAGACTTTATTCATGTTTCAGAAATCTATGCAGAGTCTGATTTCCCTGGTTTTCTTATGTGTAGGGACCAAATTAGAGACCCATTTGGAAAAGCGCAGCGGAACTATGATTTTGGCATCATACATTTTTTTTATTTCCTTTTCAATCAGAGGGAGAAACTTGGGATTTATCCTCCTAAGTTTCTGCCTAAACGGTTTTTGGTCTTCGTTTATTGAAATCATGTGTTGTATGATGTTGGTATCATAAGCTTTCAAATCTTCATAGCCCTAGGCAAAGACATCCGAATATTCTTTGAACAACTCAATGTATTTGATTTTTTTCTCTTGGGGTAATGATTTAGACAGTTTGACTATTCTGGGTTTCTCTTCAGTCCCTATATTACAGTCTTCTACCTCTTGTCCATGTGCTTCAATTTTGGGTTTTTTGGCTACGTCGTTACAGTCAAAAAAGTCCTCTAAAGGAACAAGGCCTCTAGGCAAAACATTGTTTTTCATCTATAAAACTTCAGTGTCCATTTCGTCATCGCCTAATTCTCTTGAAGCTACGGTATTTACACTATCAATTTCAAAATCAAAATTATTTACATTTTCATCTTCGTTCTCTAAATCTATATTTGTACATTCAAAGTCATTTTTACATTGCAGAAAGTCTTCAATTTTATCATCATTACCAAACACTTGCCAGTACCTGATATTGTTGGGAACTGTCGGTCTTCATTTCACCTCAACAGTATATGGACGAGTCAGGCGAAAAGGAATCTTACAAGTGGCTGCTGACGTAGCCAATCCGTCTGCTAGAATATTCTGTCCCCTTAGCATTACCTGCAAGTCAACTTCAGTAAAACACCTCAAGGCATCAAGAACAACATTCCTATAAGCTCTAAGACATGGGTGTTTCGCAGCATACTCACCTTTAATTTGCTTGATTATCAACTCAGAATCACCTCTTACCATAATCTGTTTAGCACCAACCTTTTTCAAAAGCTTCAGACCGAGCATCAAGGCTTCATACTCGGCAATATTGTTAGTGCACTGAAAATTTAATTTGTAAGAATGATTTTATGAATACCTGTTTCTGTGATTATGCAACCAGACTCCTGCTCCATCTCCTTCTTTGCTCACGGCTCCATCAAAATCCATACTCCATAAATCAGCGGGTAACTCTTCAGTTATCACGTTCTTCATCTTTGCTACCTCAATGCTTTCTTGGCCTTCATCTTGACTAGATGTGTCTTCCACCAGCTGAGTATCTTTCTCTCCCATGTCACCATCATTGTACAAGATAAACGAATCTAAATTGGAATGCACAGAGTAAAGGGCATAATTGTGCGGTTTTTCTTGGCTACTGACCATGTACTTCATCAATGTTTCTCTGTATAGCCTCCTCTGTTGCCCAAACACTGGGATAGTGGCATAAGACATATCCAGCTGCAAGGTTCCTTTCAACTTCGCCCCCCAAGACCGAGATAGAAACATTCCATACTTTGGTGGGATGTCTGCAACCACCACATCCATTACCATGCTCTTCGCAGGAATCTGAACCAAGGTGATGCATAGATCCTTGATCAAACCAATACATATAACTTTGTTGGAGTCGAATGAGTGTAAATCTTTGTATGGTCTGGTGACCTCCAGTCCCAGTTTTTCCATTACTGCTTTAGGCATCAGATTGTGGGAGGCACCCGAATCTAGCATAGAGTTATGCAAGATCAAGTCGTGTATGTTTAGACTGATGTAAAAAGGAGCGACCTCACCAGTATCATCTCGACCATCTACTTCAGGTCCGAAAAGAAGCTCGGGTTGATCATCAGTAAGGTTCACAGTGTCTGAATGATTTGTTGATCCAATGGTTAAGGCCTTTGTGTCTATGTCAGGTTCGATGGCCAGTGCTTTAATCACCTATGAACGATAACCGTCTCTGTTCATCAACTCTGTAAGTGGGATGGAAATTTTTATTTTGGCCAATTCCCCCTCAAGGATGAAAGGTGTAGGGGTTCTGCCTTGGCTCATCAATTCTGGTTTGTCCACCATATTCTTCTGTTCAGAAGTACTCGGTGGATTAATAGGTGAAACCTCGCGCTGTGATGGCCTTTTCAGAATGGTGAGGTTTTTCTTCATGGGCGCATCGGCATTACTCTTCTCAGGAATCTTCTCAGCAGTAGTCTTCTCAGGAGTCTTCTCGGCAGATGGCTCAGGGGTCTTCTTGGTCTCGACTACCTTCTGTGTTTCAGTAGACTTTTTTGGGGAATTCCCTTCTGTCTTCTTACTCCGCAGATTGTACTGACGATGTACCTCCAAAATAGCATTTTCGAAGGCCTGTTGTTCTACATCTTCAGTTTCTTCACTTACTTTTGTTTGATTGAGAAGAAGGAGTTCCTTCTCTTCTTGGGTAAGGAAAATAGCTTCATTGTCGTGAATGCCCATGAGATTGATATGAGTGTCCTCTAATTTCTCAATCACTTCCTCCCCTTCATCAGCATAGTTTTCTTGTAGAGGAGGTATGATCTGTTGATCCATACCCCTCTGCTCTCTTTGATCCCTAGGATCTCTCTGTCTGATTTGAGGAGGGTTTCTCCTAAAGTTAGGGTTCCGAACTTGGGGAGATGGTGGGTTTTCTCTTGGAGGATTTCTGTCTGACATAGTAAGTCTTTCCATCATTATTTCCACTGCTCTGGTCAAAGAATCCAATTTGGAATCTGTGGTCGACGTGGAAGGTTCTTATTTAATTGTGACTCTCCTTTCTGACCTCTGATGTGCCCTTTTTGCCAATAGATTGGCCTCCACACTTATAGCACTTTTCTGCATGTCTGCCAAGGTGGTAGAATTTCTTTCTCTTAGTTGGTATGACATATCGGCATCAAAACCATCTGGGAATTTTATCAATGCCAGGCCCTGTGGAGGTTTGATTTCGGCTGGAATTGCATTGTATAGGTTATTGAAACGGGTGCATAAATCTTGTACCGTCTCACCTTGATTTCTTCTTATATTCTCGTATTCTGACAATATTTGGAGAGGGTTTTTCTTTACCTCCCATCTGTCAAGAAAAATCCTTTGGAAAGCGACAAGGTCAGGGACTGAGGCGGCAGGTAAATATTTGTACCATTTCTTGACATCACCTATCAAACTTTGGGCAAACAATCACATTTGAACGTCAGCCTCATCAACTTCTTGCAGGTCAAAATAGTCATTCATTTTTCCAACATGTTGTTGGGCGTTTAAAGGTCCTGTTGCATCAAACTGTGGAAGTCTTGTTTGATAGTCTTGGCGTATGGCATGTAGTGGCGCAGCCAACACCAAAGGAGCATATCGAGCTACCATGATGGGTGGAGGAGGCGGGATGACAACCTGGATGGTCGGTGAGGTAGCGACTGAAGACGAGGATGAGGAGGAACTGGATAGTACTGAGGGAGTGATTTGTGGTTTAGTCGTCGGAGACAGAACTTTGGGGGTTCGGGGTTGCAGAACAGTTGGGTCAAAGATGATTCCAGTCACAAAGCTGTCGGACCGTGTTCTAACCAGGCTTCGCTGTGGAAAGGTATCGAGGTCAAGGTTTTGAGAGGCAGTCGGCTTCCCTGAAAAGGAAGGAGACCTATGAAGGGGAATATGACTCACTGAACTGGCAGCTAAGGTATTTCGCTTGAGCAACTGTTCAGGGTTATCTATCACTATCGCGAGTTCTAGGTCTGGATGAGATCGAGTATGAAATTTCTTGGGAGCCAGAACTCTTTTTGGTTTGTTATATATATTTTTTAATTTTGTGAGTCTGAAAATAATATGTACAAAGTTTGATCAACCTCTAAACATTACTTTCTTTCCAAATTTGAACGTTCTTTTTAGGGGAAAGAAAACGTGAAATTATCAATTCTTAGTTTTGTTCCCCAGTGGAGTCGCCATTATGTTAGCACTTGGTAAATTTCCTAGAGGTTGAAACAGAAGAAATCTACAAAGGTAACTTTATCCAACCACTTTTAAAGCTGGGATCTAGCCCTTCTAGCCTCAGAGAGGGATCTCTCTATATGATTTAGCTATGTTTTCAATTTAGATATTAGGCTAGGTAAAGATATAGGTAGGTTTTGTTGTCAAAGTGTTTCTCGAATTGGTTGAGACAGTCTACACATCCATTGGGCTATGGGGTTTGTGTTTAATAAAAATGAAATACAACCAGAAACTTGAAGGAAGACTTCCACAGGGCGAGATAATATACTCACTAGATCTTTTAGTAGCTTAGATGATGGACAGAAGAAATATGAGAAAGATAAATTCAACTAAGAAGCAGTTAAGAATTTCTTAATTGAAAACACCAGAAGATAAACACTAAAATATTTCGAGTCAGAAACAGGGTATCCAAGATAAATCCTGCAACATTCGTTACTCTTAAATATTAGACTTAGAAAACAAGATGATCACAAAGAAATAATAACATTCAACTTAGAGAGTAAACATCACCAGCGAACACACGCAAGAATCCTGTAAAGTGCCTCCTTTTTATTAATGGAAGATCTCTTCAAAAAGATTACAGTCTGATAGCGTCAGGGTGTGAAGATCAACAACCCTCAATACTTCGAAAGGTGAAGTATTTATAACTCAAATTACAAACGTTCCTGTCATAATTGAATCATGACGTGCTAATTCTATTTTTAGCCTAACTAATTTAACAAATCTTCTAAATTTCAAAATTACTTGATGACTTGGTGAAACTGCACGTTGAATTTCTGGGTAGACCGTTGATGAAGCCTTTGCACGAACTCATCTGACTGGATAGGTGACTGGACCTGGACAACTCATCTGCTAATCGAGAAGATCGCAGAGTTCCTCCCATCGAAGATGACTAGGCACAGTGACTTTGAGCAGTCTTCGATACACTTCGTCCATTTCTGTATACTTGGCGAATGTAGGCTTAATGAGGAATATGTATCAAATCTCATGTTGGATACTGATGTCCAACTGAATGGCATCCAGGAATGCTTTGCCGGTGATGCTCCCTTGTATGCCTGCAAACTTTGAACTGTCTTTGGACACCTCAGCCAATCTCTTCTTGTAATCCGGAAGTGTCATCAGTTTATCATTAATAACCTTCAGACCAGGTAGACCTTTCTTTTGGAGAGCCTCAATCTTATTGAAGAATCTTTGTACCCCTAGGTCCATGGTCTGAACCTTTTCTTCCAGTTGAAGCATTAATCCTCTCTTGGTCAAAATTCTTTTGACCTCAAGGATGGTCTCTGTTCTGTCTCTTATCTTCAGCTCTTCTAGCTCTTCTCTGGTCTTATCATTGAGGAATTTGATGATATCATTTGCCTGAGTTGGTCTATCTCCCAATTCTACTCTAATCTTCTCAATGGCCTGTTTGCTCCTCTGGACCAACTCATTCTACTCAAACATAATTTGGATCATGGGACATATCTCATTTATGGACTTTGTGATGTATGTCCATACATTCTCTTTGACCTCAGCCAAAGTCTTCCCTACCACTGTTTGCTTTCGAAGTTGTTGTAACTCCTGCTTGAGATGTTCTGTTACCTGCTTTTCTTTGGAGAGACTGGTCTGGAAGGAAGTTTTGAGTTCCTGGAGGTTCTCAAATTCCTTTTTCAGCCTGCTGATCTCTGTCTCCTGCAGGTTCATCTTTTCCATGGATTTGACGAGGTCTGTTGTTCTTCTTGTGATGTCAATGGATTTGCGGAAGGGATTGCTGTCACTGCTGCTGTGCTTGCTCCTGAAATCAGAATGGCACTCAATGGAATGACTTCCATTGGCTTCATCTACTCCTTCTCTTTCAATAATCTCTCCATTTCAGCTTCCATTTCTTTTAGCTGTGCATTCTGCTCCATGAGCAGCTTGAGCATTTCGTCCTTCTCGCCTTCTTTCTCTGATGTCTCCTTCGCCTGCGAGTCCTCTATGGGCGGGAGATTCAGTTGTTTCCTCAAGGAGGCGATGTCTACATTCTTCTTCTTTATCATCTCCTCCGCATATTTGACATTCAAAGGATCATAGAAGATCTTGAAGACCATCTCCTCCAAAGTATTGATTCTATTGTCCTTCGCAAAGGATGATATCTTCTCCAGCTTGAGTTGCGTTTGAGCGTTGTTCAATGATACCTGTAATTTTGCTGTAGAAGCAGAAGCATGCGCCAACGTATGGAACACCATCTACCCTATCTGTTTGTGTAGATCCATCTGATCTGTTGGGTGCACGTCCTTCATCTGGAATTCGAAGGTGGCCCTCTTGTAGTCTGTGATCGCCTTGGGGTCTGGTACCTGCACCTGGAGGAAGGCCATGTGCATCCTGCCTTTTTCTGTGTCAAATGCAGACAACAGCCTATGCTGCGCAGTCGACGTCTGCTTTTGAAACTGAGTGTAAGTACTGCTAGTAAGGGTCTGATTCTTTTTCTTAATCAACTCGTACTTCTCGAAAATGCTCAACTTGGGCCCAGTGTTGCCTGGTTGAGAGCCCAGTGGGGAGTCTGAGGATTTCCTTGGCACTGCTGGGGTGATGTCCTTATGTAGGCTTTAGCCGAAAGATGGGATGACAGACATGACCACTGTGGAAGGCAGTGCTTCTTTCTCCCCCGTAGGGTCAGGAACTGAAATTGTCTTGGACCTCTTCGTGTGCAACTGGAACTCTTCAAACGACACCTCCGTGACAGGGGGAGATAATTCTTGTTGAGGCCTTTTTTCCTTAGGGACCTGTGGAATGGTCATTGGTGGCACAATGGTCGGGGGAACGTGCTGTTCCTCTTCGACCAAGGTGTCAGGCACCCATACAGTCTGATTGGCGAATTTCTCAATTTTGGGCTTAGCTTCATGAACGTACGAGACGTTTTTGTTCTTCACCCGCATTTCTGAGATGATCCCGCAAGGATCATAATGCCATGGGAAGATTAAGAAAAACTTCATCTCTCTCAACATCCGGTCCGCTTCTTCTCCTGCACCACGACTGTTGCAGGTGAAGGAGCCAATCTACCCCTTGATTCTAAGTTGTTGCTTTTTCTTCAAGGATACAAAATGGATGTCATCTGAATTCATGATCTGTCTTATATACTCTAACACAAAGATTCTTACCGGAACATACTTTGGCAACTTGTAGGGCGCTAACTCACACCCAAATACTCTGATCTCGGTGTGGTTTTGATACAGGTACCAATCCCCGGTCTTTGTGTTGTCCGAGAGATGCAGGATTCTCTGGACTTCGTCGTTTATTCGAGGCTCGGGCTTACCGCTCAACATGCTTACCACAGGGTGGTAGAACAGATCGATGAATGCCTTGAAACTATATTCTATGGAGTTATTCTTCAGCAAAGAGGTCCATGCCGTGACTGGCTGAGGCCTTCCATCTGCGTCCATTTTCTGCATGGAAAAACTAAATTTATCTGCTTGATAGAAAACAAACATGTAGGCCAGTATAGACGAGTATTTGAACATTCCTTCCGTGCCAAAATTCACGAACTATTCGTGAATATTGTCTACCAAGAAGGTGCTGAAATCGAATTGGGTGGTGGGCTTTTCATCAATGGAGAAAATGGATAGAAAACCCAGAATGGGCTCATCTACCCACTGGTTGGAATAGTACCCTAGCAAAGCACAAAGGGAAGAAATGACCTGGTTACCCTTAGTGGAGAACATGGATGATGGGTAAGGGGGATTTGTGGAAGGGAATTGAGCGGAGGTGGGAAGGAAAAGCTTGAATATTTGAGCTCTTTGGGGAAAAGTCATCTTCTGATACAACTCTGTAAGGATTTCCAGGTTGAAAGGAGACGCAGAGTCGGCACGAGGGATTTGCATCATCTGGTCTATGTCTTCGGACATGATGAGGAACAGGGTGTCTCCGGATGAGGAGACGACGACCCTCTGTTCGGGAATATAGTGAGATTTGCATTTAAGGGAGAACTCGGGAAAATGGTGGATCTGAGGAAAAAGGTAAAGGGGTAAATTGGACTCCCAGAGTGCAATTTCATCGCTCTGGTCCAGGAAAACCTCCCTGAGCCGTGACTAGAGGTCTGAGAAATCGAAATCGCATTGGGTATCTGTGATCAATCGGTCTTTGTCGACCAGTGGGATCTTGTCCAGGTCGATAGGAGGCGGGAGAAACGGATTTTCCTCTCCTTCTGCTTGTCTGGGCTTTGGCGCCATTTTTGCAACAGTACCTGCAATAAACACAAAGTTAGTGGGGTTGAATGATTGTGGATGAAGGCGTCGGGATGTAATGGAGGAGAAATCGATGAGTTTCTCTGGTGCGACGGGTGAATAGAGAAAGTAGGCGAATAACGATAGTTTTATTTAAAATGGGGTCGGTCGAGCGTAGGAGACAGGTCAGCTGGATAATGGATAGGTTATCCAGTAATAAATGGACAACGGGCCACTTGGGGATGAGATGGCAGGTGACGGTGGCTGAAAAATACGAAAGGGTGATGTGGCAGCTAGGGATTGGAGGTAAAAGTCGCAATAAGGGGCTGGTCATGAGTGAAAAGGGGTAAGGGATTGACAGCAGTTATGGGATGGGACATAACTCGGGAACAAGCGGAACAAGTAGAAACAGTGGAAAATGATGTCCATAAGTGACGGGGGCTGTCAGATAACAGATGGTGACGGGACTTTGGGACCAATAGATTTATGCCACATATGAAAAGGGGCCCGCCAGAGGGAGATAACCATTCCGGACCCCCCCCCCTCGGTTAAAAGCAGATCATCCGGGGGGGTCTGAAATCCATTGTGAGCCATTGATCTACCCGCCTGTTTCTGAGCCGTAGATCCAAGCGCGCTCTTTATCACTCATTCCGGACCCCCCCCCCCTCCATTAAAGGTAGAATGGGCGGGGGGGTCCAGAATCCAATATGGGCCGTTGATTTAAGCGCTCGTCCCTGGGCCATCCAGATGTGCGCAAATATTATTACCGATTCCGGACCCCCCCCGGCTAAAAGAAGAACGGTCGGGGGGGTTCGGAATGCTCTGTGCACCGTAGATCTGGGTGTCGCGATCAGGACCGTCGAAATGTGCAGGGAGCATAAAAATGGGGAGCGGAGAACACATGCGCTAGGAAAAACTTAGGATAAATGCGTTTTTATGGTTTATTCCCCAGATTTTCAAATAAACATCACCAAGGGACTTCGACCAAACTATCATTTAAGATTTTGACACATGGTGCAACACTTACATCAAGCTGGCCTTATTGGAACGAAGCAACAGTGCCACTAACCTATGTTCTAACCTAGTTTCCTATGACAGTTAACCCAAATTAAACTGTTGGGTTAAGAAATTACTCTACCCTAGGGCTATCTGACCAAGATTAGACAGTCTGGCCAGATTTATTCACTAATCTAACCTAGACACTTTGGCTAAGATTAAACTGTTTAGCCAAATTCATTCACTACCCTATCAACATCAAATTTAAAAAGAACT